>VNJO01008496.1:0-30234 GCA_008042535.1 Drosophila tani | reverse complement strand
ATGCACCACATGCTGGATGAAGAGTGGGATCACATGGACTTTGCCGTTAACTGGGAGGTGCGCCACTACATCAACGATCCCATTATAGCCATAATGAACGAGTATGAGGCTAGGAGTGATAAGGAATAAGGTCCTTATTAAAAAATATTTAGGTTAAAATTATTTATATATATTGATTTAAAGAAGTACCCAAAATGTAAGTCCATTATAATTTCCAATATATATTTTATCATATATATTTACATGAATTCTTTTGGTTTATATAATCCTTAAACCTTTCCAACCCATTTTAAACTTTTGAACCAAAAGTCTAAAAATTATTCCCCTCTATGCTTATGCCTTAGAAAGTTTATGATATTACCACCACTCGAGTTTATTCGCATTTAATTGGTTCGTGGGCTGATCGGTGGCGTATCTATATAACCACTCAACTCAAGTGGCTGGCGATAGTCTTTATAAGGGCGGAGAGCTCTTGGTGTTCGCCTCAGTCCAGTCCCAAAATGTCTACATATCACATCGCAGTCTTAGCCGCCTTGATAGGCATTTTCCTGGGGACAACGGTCCAATGTGCTCCTCTGGTCGAGGAACTGGATTTCTATCAATTATTCAACAACCCCGAGGCTCATATTTCTTTGGCTAAGGCCCCCACCACGGTGAATATTATTTTATAAATATAAAAACCGAAAATGCTCAATTATAATTTATTTATATTTTATAGATTGATTTTATCGAGGATCATGGTTATCCTGCCGAGCGCCATTATGTGACCACTGAAGACGGCTATATCATCAGTCTCTTCCGCATTCCCTACTCCCACAACCTACAGAATCAGGATGAGAAGCGACCCATTGTATTCATCCAGCATGGTCTCTTTGCTAGTTCCGATCTCTGGCCAACTTTGGGACCGAATGACGCCCTTCCCTTCCTGCTCTCCGACGCGGGCTACGATGTCTGGCTGGGAAATGCGCGGGGGAATAGGTTCTCCAGGAACCACACCTCCCTCTCCACGAAGAATCCAAACTTTTGGCGTTTCAGCTGGCACGAGATTGGATACTTTGATATCGCTGCTGCCATAGACTACACATTATCCACGGAGAATGGAAAGGGACAGGAGGGCATCCACTATGTGGGCCACTCCCAGGGCACCTCAGTGATACTCGTCCTGCTCTCTTCGCGGCCGGAATATAACAAGAAGATCAAGACCTGCCACTTGCTGGCTCCGGTGGCTTTTATGAACAACATGGATGACTTTATGGTCAACAGTTTGTCGCCATATCTGGGATTCAATAACATGTACTCGACGCTCTTCTGCTCCCAGGAGTTTTATCCACACAACGACTTTGTCCTATCCATATTCTATAATGTTTGCCGACCTGAATCTGTGGTGTCCAGTTTTTGCAGCGGCAGTGAGGAGAGCTCAGTAGAGGCAGGACGAACCAATACGGTATGAATCTTTGGTTATTATTTATAAATTACACAATTAATAATAATATATTTATTATCCCATGAAGACCGCCGAATCTTTAATATCTGACTTGATGCCCGCCGGCGTATCCACGGATCAAATCCTGCACTACATGCAGGAACATCAATCGGCGCACTTCCGGCAGTTTGATTTTGGCAGCAAAAAGAATCTCAAGGTTTATGGAAGCGAAGCCCCACCGGATTATCACACTGAGCTTATTACAAGTGAGATGCATCTGTGGTACTCGGACAACGATGAGATGTCCGCTGTAGAGGATGTCCTGAGACTAGCGGCCTCACTGCCCAACAAAATGATGTATCACATGGAGGATGAGCTGTGGGATCACATGGACTTTATCAATAACTGGAAGGTGCGCCAGTTCATCAATGATCCCATAATAGCCATCATGAACGAGTACGAGGCCAAGTGATACAGCAGCCCGAAGCATTTCTCTATGTTATAGTTATCTTAAGTCACATTAATGTAAATCAGAACTATATCTTATCACTAGCGGATACAGCTGAGACATCCACGAGTAGGAGCACTTCATGGCTGACAAGAGTCTTACTGATTTGCACTTGACACTCGAAACCCACTTCCTCCACGGTGCATACATATTTAATTCATTAGATCTTAGCCGACTTTTGTAATCAAAAAGCCATTTTCCCATGTAGAAGTAGAGGTCATAAATTTTAAAGCTACCCCACTTTGAATCTATAAATGGCTTAATAATCTAAAACAATTCGCTCAGTCGATGGGGGTAAATTCTTTTCTAAGATTATCGAAACTGCTACTCAAGTGCCTTAACTGGGCGATAAGTTAAGCCCCTCTAAGAGCGTCAAGTGACGCGTGTAGTTCAAGGAATTATCGTCTTATTTTTCGGAAACATCAATCCATTTATGGCACACCTTCCTTTGCGAGGGCTAATCTGGGCACTACTTTTGGGTTTTACCCACTGAGATTTGAGATAGAAAAGTAATCAATGGGTTGCCTGAAAGAAACTAAGTAGTAAACATATAAAACCTTTAATTAACGTTATTTTTTCAACTGATAAACAAGTTAATCCCACTTTTATAGCTTTTAGATTGGCGATTTTCTTTATTGGGCATTATCTTGACATTCTAAATATATAATCGAACCTCTTGATAATGAGAGCTACTTGAAACTAAGCCCCCTGCGGACTGCTACAAAAGCTGATAGTCATGTGCGCCTCAATAGTCAGTTGGCATCGAACCATTGCCGGAATATGAAGTCCTTTACCTTACTTATCCTGGCCGGTTTGGCTGTAGGTGCTTATTCAGCAGCTATTGAAGGACCGATCGATTTCTATAAGCTCTACGATAATCCAGAGGCTCATGTTAGCCTGAAGGGGAAATTGACAACGGTGAGTCTTCTTTTATAATAATATTTTGTGGAAATATTTTGTTGAAAATATGTTTAAAATATTTGTTTAATAATTTCTTTTACATCTAAAATATATGAAATATTTAATAAACTTTCCTTTATCCCCAGTCTGATCGCACAGCCCTGCATGGTTATCCCTCGGAGCATCATCACATCACCACCAAGGATGGCTATGTTTTGGGCGTCTTCCGGGTTCCCTACTCCCACAAATTGCAGAATCAAAACGAAAAGCGACCCATTGTGCTCCTTCAGCATGGATTGACGAGCTGCTCTGATGCTTGGATCCTGCAAGGACCCGACGATAGTCTTCCCTACCTGCTGGCCGATGCCGGGTTCGATGTCTGGATGGGCAATGCCCGTGGCACCTCCTACTCCAGGAACCACACGAAACTCTCACCGGATCATCCAAATTTCTGGAAGTTCAGTTGGCACGAGATCGCTATCTATGATATTCCTGCTATTATCGACTATGCCCTGGACACGGAAAATGGCAAGGGTCAGAAGCGTATCCACTATGTGGGACACTCGCAGGGCACTACGGTTTTCTTTGCCGGAATGTCCACGCTGCCGGAGAACAACGAGAAGATTAAGACTGCTCACATGTTCGCCCCGGTGGCGATCATGAAGAACCTGGCCAGCTCCTTTGTGCGTTCCGTGGGGGCGGTCTTGGGCCATGGAGGTATCTATGCCACGCTCTTTGGGTCCCAGGAGTTCCTGCCCCACAACGAGTTCGTGATGGCTTTGTTCTTTAATCTCTGCCAGCCGGACTTTATGCTGCGTCCGGTTTGTGAGGGCGCCATGAAGAGTATGTACGCCGGCGGTCGTGTCAATATGGTGGGTTTTTATCCTAGATTGATTAAATCCTTAAATTTCATAAAAAAATCTCTCCACAGACTGCCATGCCCGAGGCTATGGCCACCCATCCAGCGGGTTGTTCCACCGATCAGATGCTTCACTACCTCCAAGAGCAGCAATCCGGCTACTTCCGGCAGTTTGACCATGGAACCAAGAAGAATCTGGAGCTGTACGGCACGGAGGAACCGCCAGAGTACCCTGTGGAGCTAATCACCTCCGAGGTGCACATGTGGTACTCGGACAGCGATGACCTGGCCGCCGTGGAGGATGTGGAGGCGCTGGCTAAGCGACTGCCCAATAAGGTGATGCACCACATGGAGGATGAGGAGTGGAACCATGGGGACTATGCCCTCAATCATGAGGTTCGCGTATATGTGAATGAACCTGTGATTGCCATCATGAAGGCGTATGAGCTGGAGAACAGTGGAGCGTGATTGATAGCTAACCTAATCTCGGGCGGGGACCCTAATCGTATCTATTTTGGGTTAAGTGATAAGCTAGTCATAAGCTAACATTAAGTGCGCAGAGGAAGAAAGCACTTAAAATGTGTTTAAAGCCACTTAAAAACATTTGTATTTAAACAATTTTTTTTACCGATAGATACTGGTAATTTATTTTGGGTTTCTGAATGTGATTTAAGCTGTATGAGTGCGTATACGTAATTTTTCTCGGTACACTGTCTTTATTATATATTTTTCCATATTATAATCTATTTTTGGAGGGGTAATTATTTATTTTTTAAGTTGTACATATTTATCTTAACACTTTACAAACCTTTAAGCTAGAGGCAGTTAACTTTACAGACACTATTCCTGGAACCTCAACTCGGAGCCAAGCTCTTTTCAATCCATCCCAAACTCTCACTTGGACAGAGAAATACATTTAATTTCTCCACTCGAGCAACTTCTGATTGCCCGCGGATGGCTGGCCAGCTGAAAGAATAATGCATATTCAAGACATTCCCTGGCCCAAAGGGCCAAGTCAATTTCTGGCCATGTGTCTGGGCATAAATACCCCCGGGTGGATATGTACTCAGAGAGGCTGAGTAAGAAATTAGATCGAAGGGAGTCTGGCCCCTGGCTAATGGCTGTTGGCAAGTTCAAAGCCACGATTTGCGTGGGATTCGTGGCTTTCGCTGGGATCCGCACACCCGCCCAATCTGGATTTGATTTAATTGGTCTTAATTTGTGGGCCGTGTAATCAATGGCCCTGAATAGTTCTGGCGGCAAAGAAATATGCCAGCGATTACTTAACCGGATTAATTGGAGTGTACATGGCACACAGCTCTAATTTACGGATTGTGTTTTCGGTTTTTAGCTAGAAATTAAATCATTTTCCCCTCTCGTTCCAGCACAAAGTTTGCCAGCAAACACACAGGCAACGAGGCGTTGCAAGTAAAAAACACACGGAAGCGTTAAATTGGCTCAAGTGTGTGCACAAAACAAAAATACACACAAACGAAACAAGAAAGAACTATGAAAGTGAGGGTAGAAGCTATAAGATACCCTGGGAACTTTGGTAGTTTTCTTTGGATTTAAAAGAGGAGATTTTGGTGTACTCAAGTTCATATTTATTGTAAGAATTGTAAGAGTAGCTTAGAGAAATAATTACTCAGGGAACCCAAGCTATCAAATATTATTAGCATACTTTTAGGCTCAGTTAGCTCAGACTTTAAATCAGAAAATATCTTTGAAACCTCTTCTACATCTTCTACATTATTATTATTACCTTTTAAACACTTATTGAAACTATATATGCCACAAAATTAAGACACCCTTCTTACCCACACTTAAAGGGTATCAACAGAAAGGAAAAACACACAAGAGCAACGAAATGGAGCCAAAGTCAAGGCAACTGCACAGTTCTTTGAGCAAATGGAGCTGCAGTTCTAACCGGAAATGGAACATTTCCAAACGCTAACTGCACAAACATTCAGTTGGCTTCGCATTTTCCTCAAAAAAGGCTGCAAGGTGACTGGACTTGGGTGGCTTCCCATAGAGTTAAGCTGGCATTTTCAACGCCAAGTCATAAGGCCAGAAACAGTGGCGGTTCCCAGACAAATTAAGCCCAGTCGAAAGGGTCAAGTGGTGCGCGGCTGCTGGTTTTTTGCCATTATTTTGCATATTCCCAACTTGGTTTTTTTTTATTTTCGCCGGGCTTTGGTCCTCGCAAAAAAATAATTAAATTTCGCAGCACTTTGTAGCGAATATTTTTTCCCAGCTTTTTGTTTTTATTTTTTGACGCCATATTTACGCTGACCGGGTTTTATATTGCGGTTGCCACCGGCCTTTATCTGTGGGTTAGTTGGGCTCTTTAAGGCCGCACATAAGTACTGCCACACAGATTTACGAATTTAATTATGATTTTATCTTTTGTTTACTCCTATTGTTACACGTTCATCATGCCGTTTCAACATGCTGTAATTTTCATTGTTTGCATGGGGATTTTTACCAGTATCTGAGAGGGATTAGCATGACATATCAGACTATTTTTAGGATGCCAATGGGCTTTTGGGATAAAAAAATGTTCCATTTGCAATTGGATTAAAAATGATGGAAGCTACATACGTCAATCCACATTTTTGTATAGAAGCAAGTGGAAATGAAAGGAATTTCATCAGCCAGATTAAAATACCTGAACTAAAATTAAAGTTCCTAGGAATTACTGCCAATAAATACGAAAACTAGTGGCACACTAGACTCTCTGTATCCGACTAAATTCAATTTATGAAGTACTTCCTTTACCCCCATTCCGATTTGGGCTTCTTGTAAACATACTAAAACAAAGCTTCTTTCCTGGCAGCTCCTTCCACCTATTCTCAGGTCGTCCTTGCTCCCAAGGATTGCCTCAGAAGGAGATTACCCAAAAGCCGGAGTCACGTTGTGTGTGCGTTTTGTAGGTTTCCACAAATTGAATTTACCTCGATCCAGTCCGACCCTGCTCCGAGTCGTAAGTAATTGCCGCAATTGATTGTCAAAAATCAATTAGTTTCTGTGCTGGCTACTTATGCGGTCCAAGGAGGCGAGCATCTAGTGCAGCAGCTCCTACTATATATAAATTGGTGCACAATTCCACAGATGATATCACAGCCATTGTGCCCCGATTAATGTGCATTAAACCCAATAAACTAGAGATGAAGGAGCTGCCACAGAGTGAGTGTACAACTGACATGCTTTTTTCCATTGCTTTTTTTTTGTCACTTTGCTCTTGACATGCCACCGGCCACACTGAGTTACTTTTTTCATTGGCTTCGAGTTGAACTTGATTGCCATTGCCTGTCGGATATGGCCAATTGGGGCCTTTAGGTCGGTTAGCTAACTCTGCTGGCCATTTTCAAAATTGGATTTGTGTCGCATCCTGTTGCGCAGTTGAAAATGCCGTGGCGAAACTCAGGCCTGACCTGGGGGGTGAAAAATAAAAGCGTTTAGCATTTAATTAGAGCTAAATTGGGTTCGTACCCAACACGAATACGTCACGTCTTGGCCTTGACTGAGCGCATTCAGCAAATATTAAGGATTTCTGCCTAATCATCAGTAAATACAATGTAGAGAGATGTCACTGAGCTGCAAAAGAAAGTTTACCAAGATAAGGAAATTTCAAAAATTATTTAATTATAATTTTAGTATATATTTACTAGTATTTAAATATGTATCTATTTATCATCTCTTCTAGAGTCTCTGAAACGATTTATCCAATCGACTTTAAAAGTATAAGTTTTAAATTTAAACATTTTCATTTTAAATTTTCAAAGTACGTTTGCTATAATATTTTTTTAACGTATACTGTTTTATATATATACCGATTTCAAAACTATAGCTTTGTTATATTTATTTTTCACAATTTGTGGGGGCGGTAGTGGACATTTATCTGATCCTAACTTGTTTATATCTTGTCCATCAGTTTTGTATATTAAATTTATACAAAAATATATATCAAGTTTTCTGGCTGTTTAAAATGTTATATTTTGTAGTAAACCTTCTCTCCTGATTCAACTTTGCCTCCTAGTGTTATCATAACCAGTAGCCACTCGTTTGAACCACAGCTAGGCGATTTGTCAGAGTTGAACGTAGTATCGTGGAAATTTCCCCCTTTTTGAAGTTGTAAAGTTTTTTGTTTTCGGATTAAAAAAAGTAGGGATATGCATTTTTATTTATAGCACCGACAAAGTAGCAATAAAGTCTCGGTTGGGCCACGTCCGCGTACAAAGAAAGTAATTTACAATCTGGCAGATCTGCGGCTAGACGACGATATATACTCACTATCGCATCACACCCCGAACCGAATGGGGGGTGTGCACTTAGCTATCTATCCATCTCCATATGCCGCGTCAGGTCTCCAGATCCGACATGCCCCTGGCCAATTAGGCGATAAAGCCTTACACAAAGCCCCAGCCTCAGCCTCAGCCCACTCTTACAAGATTTGCGTGAATTATGATCGGCGTGCTCGGGCAATGCTGACGATGATGCTGATGCTGGTCCGGCGCCGAACCTAGATAAGATCTACGGCGATCTCTAACGGTGCTTGAGTCGACAAGTTCAGTGCTCGGCGGTGATTCGGATCGTACACTTGTGTGTGCTCTCGTTTGGAGTTAATTGAAATATCCTGCTTCCGAAAGTCAAGGATCTCTGGTGTGCGTGTGTGATATAAGTCTGAGATTGTGACTGAGGTTACTCAGAAGATATTTTTAGTTTTCCTTTATTTAAAGTGACCTTTATAATAATTTTTTTTATTTTTGAACTATAATTTTTACGATTTCGTGACTGAACGGGTTTCATATTGACCTTAATCAGTGGTTCTGGCTTTTTATCTTGATTAATGCTAGGTTTATATTTAAATATAATGCAAGTCCTTTTTTAAAGTGAAACAATTTTAATTAATAAGGATTTCAGCAGAATTTGTTTTAAATATTTTATTTCTAATTACTTGGAACTCTTTCTTTGTTATTTAATTTTATTGTCTTCCTTTTAGTCCCACTTAAATTATTAAAGTCTAAATATCCTGATAATATCCTTTTGTAGAAAAATTTTAGTTTTATTGAAACACTTCAAGTTCATTACCGAAAGTGTCCCAACTGCGCCAGAAAAAAAGCCAAAGCCATGAAAATTCAATAAGAGTTTTCCGAAAACTTTTCCGGTTAAGCGATTAAAGTTGCGAGTGCTTCGAAAAAAGAAGAAAACCTAATGAAAAATCGAATTCAATTCACAGTGCGTGTGCGAGTGGCAAACTAATGCAAAAGTAATCAGAGCTAAACGCATTAAAGCGAGCGGCTGGAAGTCGATAAAAATAAACTACATAAAAGCAACTTGCGGTTCCGGAAATAATGTCAGCCACTGCCGATCCCGTGGAGCTGGGGGAATCCACCCTGTTAGCCAGTGGCAGCAGCACCACCCCCCGTGCCACAACGACGGTGGCGAATGCGATTGCCAAGACAGTGGCCATAATTAGCAGCACGGTCTCTGCAGGCTCAACAACTGGCGCCAGTCCATCCGCCAGGACCTCTTCAGGGACCACTCCCACGCCCTCCCAGTCATTTTCCCCCAGCAGCAGCCTGGGTGATGCGGAAGAGAAGCTCAGCGTGAAGGATTTGAGCCAGGCACTGCAGCACTTCGGCATTGTTGATTACATGGTCTTCGTCGCCATGCTGGCCGTGTGCGCTGTCATCGGCTTCTATTTCGGCTTTATAGAGAAGAAGCAGAAAAAGAAGAAGCTGGCCGGCAAGGACGGGGCAGGGGCGGCGGGCCTGGAGGAGAGGCGTGGCTCGGAGGCGCTGGACTACCTGGTGGGCGGGCGCCAAATGAAAGTGTTTCCGGTCGCGCTGTCACTTGTGGCCAGGTGAGTTACCGCTACAGTTAAAGTTACAGTTGGGGAGGTGACCAGTTCCGGTAGAGGGAATGGCTGTATGCAAATGCCAAATTGGCTCTGCGTGTTTTATGGCACATAGTTAATAGGATACACACGGGAAAAATACACTGAACTTGTATTAGTTTCATTGTCCAATGAGGAAGGCTTCCAAAAATTAAAAAAAAAAAATCTCATTCAAATTAAACAAAGTCTATTAAAATAAGTATTATTTAAAAAAAAAAATAATATAGTTTAAGTACCTGTAGACGCGTCAACCATCATAACCAGTTAAAAAACTTACTATATATTTAATAATCTTATTTTATTAAGTATTTTTATGCGCCAATGTGCATTCATCGCATTTAATAAAATTAATTAAATGATGTTATAAAAAAACAAATATATTTTAAATATTTCTAGATACGTCAGCCCTCATATCCACTGAAATATTTTATTATATATTTAATAAATATATTTTAATAATTTCTCTAATGCGCCAACATGCATTCATCTCAAGTTAATATCTCTAAAAGCTCAATTTAAATCCCTTGATTTTTTTAAAAGATCTAATTTGAACCGAGTACTTTATTTCCCTCCGTGTGCTCATGTTTAATTTCTTTTGACATGGCCAAACACAGGCAGGTTTGGGGGTCCTAAATGGACTAATGGCCGGCAGGAAATTCGTAAATTTATTGTGCCAGTTCCCTTTAAGCCGAGCTAATCCCCACAAATTGAATGCGATGCATTCACTCGGATTCGGCTAATATTTGTACAAATTATCGTAATGGTCTTAACTTATCCCCGGCAAATCAATCAAAATATTTTCAGTCATTTCACTTTATTTCGTGCCATCAGCCAAACGTGCGTATACGTAATCTGGCCAAGGAATAATCTGGCCCCGTCCAGCGTTGTCTGGCGAGTTGTTTGGCCAGGGCAAACAGTGTAGCATTTTATTTAAAAGTTTCCGACACAAGGCTGGTGAGGAGAGATTGCGTAAACAATATTCATTGTCAGGGTCAAGCCTCCATGTTGATTGTGCTGATATTGAAATGGCTTGCGGAACTTTGCGAGTAATTTATACCTATATACGAAAGTATATCTGGCGTATAAATACAACTTAGCCGCTTTTGGTGTCTAAGCCAGATTGAAGTTATTTAAACTTGCGCCAAGCCGCAAACTCAAATAATTTGCCCAAATTACTTTTTCTTCGCCGTTCGGCCGAGTGACCTTGGTCCTGCCCGCCCCCAGCGAACGGGTGGGAGTTGGGCATTGTATTTGACACGTTTTGGTCAAGCACCTTTCGACGGGTGCGGTCCCTTTGTCTTAGGCGTGTTGTCCTCGTCGTCGTAGTCGTCGTCGTCGCATTAATGACCGACCAGGCCGACAGGTCCCCGCAATCCTGGCAATCCTGGCAATCCTGCCTATCCTATGGCCCGGGTCTTGGTCATTTGCCTCGCCCGCTGACAATTGTTTCGTGAGCCTTTTATTGTTATGGCATTCTATTTGTTGTCGTTTGCTTTTTGCAACAAATTCAGCCAACGTGCTTTGAATTACAATTACATGCCATCATTTTTTTCTCTCCAAAATGTCCTTTGTGCTTTGCAGATTTTTCAATTTTTGTTTGTTGTTTTTCCTTTTTTTATATTTTTTAAACGTGTCGTTGTGTGTCTGCGTACTTTAACGCCGCTTGTTATCAACTTTTAATGGCATTTCTCTCTCTTGGTCGCCGTCAACTTTCTGTGTGTGTCTGTGTTTGTGGCGGCAATTCATTTATTTTGTGGCCAAAATTGAAATGATGATTGTTATGGACATTAATCATTAAAATCAGATTACGAAATACATGGACGACAGTAAAGTTACTTACACGAAATGCCAGACTAGACATTAGGTTAAGCCAGTTTCAGGTAGAGGGAATTTTTCCTTAAGTACATACCTGGCAATATTTTGGTTACCTTTTCAGTAAAACTTTAAAGTAATGCTTTGGACCAAGCTTAATTTAATTAAAAACTCTCAGATCCGCAGGATTCACACCGCAATAATATTATTAATTTTGAACTTTTTATACCTTCACTTTAATATATTTTTGTCAACTTTGGAAACTTTACCTAAACAGTTCAGTGATTGATTGACATTAACTTAATTTAATTAAAAACTCAGCAGGAGGAAATCAACAGGATAAGCACTGTGGAAAAAATAACAAAACAATTATTGTATATTTTCTATTATTAATTAAGCTTATGTTCATATTTCGCGGGTTCTAGTAAAGGAATATTTCTTATAAATACTTCAAATATTTAAAAACTTTACCTAGTTTAATTTAAATAGAGATGAAGCTTATTAAACTTCACCTTAAATTAATTTCTCAATATTTGAGGAACCTTCTCCACCATAACTCGGGTCAACAGCTTGGGTGGTTGGCTGGGCCGAACCTAATTCAATTAAAAATTGACTTCAAAATTATTTTTGGTCTCCCAAAAAAAAAAAAGGAAAACTTGGCCCGATCAATCGACCCACAATTAGCGTTGACTTGAACTTTGAGCTTCAGCCGTAATTAGCCTGAAATAATTTTGTTGTCTCCACTTTCAGCTTCGTTTCGGGAATTTCGCTGCTGGGAACTTCGACGGAAATCTATGTGTATGGCACCCAGTACGCCTTCATCCTGGTGACGCTGGCCATCTCGGGCACCATCTCGTGGTACATCTTCCTGCCGGTGTTCTGCAACCTCCAGCTGACTTCCACCTATGAGGTAAGCAGAACGTTGTCCAATCGCCCCGATATGTGTGTGTCTGCATGTTACGCATTAATTCTATGTTCTCGAGTGTACGATTTTTGGAATCTGGTAATATTCGCTGGCATGTTATTGTGTAAGTAAGGTTAAAGGGAAGCGGACAACAAGTCCGAGCCAAACAAGTGACAAGAGCAGCGTGCAATCGTGTGAAAGGGTTTTTTTCCCCTCGCAGCCAGTTTAATTTGCATGCCAATGGGGGATGGGATTGGGATGGGGATATGCATGTGTATCCCTAGGATTTGGCACACAATGCCAGCTGCAATAAGCCCGAACAATACCAATTGTGCATACGGACAGTCGTAGTTTATAAGCTGGTGTTGGCTACATGTCGTATGAGTAATAGTCGATTACGTATGCGCCGCGTTGCCGCACACTCGCACTGCACTGTGCGAGTGTGTGCGCATCCTTATTGTGTTAACCCAACAACGCCATCGACAATCCGACAACGGAAAAAATAATATTTTCAGTACTTCGAGTTGCGCTTTAACAAATCCGTTCGTCTGCTGGGATCCGCCTTCTTCACGGGTGCAAACGTAAGTAGAATTCAATTCAATCCTTGCAGGAAACCCTCTGAGCTTACTCATAGTGCCTTGAATTTGTTTACCCCCTAGCTCGTCTGGCTGCCAATTGTCATCTATGTGCCGGCCTTGGCCTTTAATCAAGGTAGGAACTTAAAGTTGAAGCTATAAATTGCAAGATGCTATCAAAATTAAATCATTTAAAATATATACATACTAGAAATCATTCATTTTTATTTTTCAGTCAAAAGAATCACCTAAAAATTTTTAATTTAAGTTAATAGTTTGCTTTGTAAAATGTACTTAGTCTTTGCTTGTTGTCAACTAATACTACATTGTTTGAGATGAGTGTTGCTTAGGATAATCCCTAATCTCAACTAATTTAATCTGTAAATAGTAGATAAAAATGTGGCATAATCAGCCATAATCCCTGCTTGTACTTAAACCTTTGTACACTCTTCCAGTTACTGGCATTAATATCCATGTCATCACTCCCATCGTGTGCCTCGTGTGTATATTTTACACCACGGCTGGCGGCCTGAAGGCCGTCGTTTGGACGGATGTGATCCAAACCGTCATAATGATTGGAGCGATATTCTTTGTGGTCGTCAAGGGCACCATCGATGTGGGCGGGCTGGGCGTGGTTATTCAGCGGAACTATGACAGCGGACGTCTCGAGTGGCCCGAGTAGGTTCCCCTTCTATTCCCCCTCTATTCCTGCTCACATCTCGTTTGAATGCACTTCGAAAACAGATTCACCCTCGATCCCAAGGTACGCATGTCCATGCTGGCCCTGCTGGTGGGCACGGTGGGGCACAACACCTACCAATTTGGCTGCAACCAGATGATGACCCAGCGCTACATGTCCCTGCCCGGCGTCAAGCAGATGGCCCAGACCTCCTTCCTCTTCATTGTGGGACTGATTGTCATGTTCGCACTGTGTCTGTACAACGGCCTGCTGCTCTACGCCACCTACTACGACTGCGATCCTCTGACCACCAAGGTTCGCGAATACCTAATTAGCTTTGTTCAACTTTTCTGACTCTGAAATGTGTTTCAGTTGGCCGTGGCCAAGGACCAGTTGGTTCCCCTGCTGGTGGTGCAGTCCCTGAGCTCGTTTCCTGGAGTGCCCGGCATGTTCGTGGCCGGAGTCTTTAGTGCCGCCCTTAGTTCCCTGTCCACGGGCATGAATTCCTTGTCCGCCGTCTTTCTGGAGGATTATATCAGACCTTTGGCCAGGAAGCCCCTGACCGAGCACCAGACCGCCATCACCATGCGCCTCTGCACGGTGATCATTGGAGTCCTGAGTGTGGCCCTCGTCTTCGTGGTGGAGCGAATGGGCTCCCATGTGATGCAGCTGGCTATCACTCTGGGCTCAGTGGTCCAGGGTCCTCTGCTGGGTCTCTTCTCGATGGGTCTGCTGTGCCCCAGCATCAACTCCAAAGTTAGTGGCTTCGAGTCCTTACTATGGCTTTTCATTAAAAACAAATATTTCCCTTCAAGAGCGCCATTGCGGGATCCCTAGTCTCGTTCTTCTTCATGGGCTGGCTAAGTATTTCGGCCCAACTTGCCATAAACTCCGGGGAAATGCAGTCTGACGTTAAGCCGGTCAGCGTGGAAGGCTGTGACTACGAGTTCGATCGTTCCCTGGTGACTCCAGCAAATGCCACTATTTTCAGTCAAGAGTCAGAGTAAGTTAGCCAGAGTCCGCACCTGTCTGTCTGAATCCTTTGATTTAAAAGCCGCATCCCACAGATCTCTCAGTTTCGCCGAGCAGCTCTACCACATATCCTTCATGTTCTACACCGTTTTGGGGGGCTGGGTGGCCGTGGGAGCCGCTCATCTAGCTGGGTTTATCTTTGGCCGCAATAAGGACGGTGCAGTGGATCCTGAGTTGCTCTCGCCCTGTATACGCAAACCGCAGAAGAAGCACTATTCCAGCGTTAGCCTGGACGAGAATACTCTAAAAGATTCCACCGAGAAATCTTAGATTAAGGCTTGGCCTTGAAAGTGTACTTATGCTTTTAGAAGAGCTTAAACTTAAGCTATAAATAAAGTAAATTTTTTAATCATTATATGCATGTTAGTAAATGTATTTATGCTTGCACTTAAACTAAACTTTAAAAGTTATTTAATTAAACACAATGCACAATATCTAAAAATATCAAACAACCAGTAAAGAGTAATTGCATGTTATTTCATTATATTTTGTAAATAACTTTAAAAATAATGGTTATTTTTCATAATAAGGGTTTTTGACATTATATAATTCATAATTTTATACTTCCAACCATTACCGTTTCGATTGGCCTAAAGTTTTATTAGTTTGGACTTATCCAAGTCCGCAACCTTGAGTTCCTGTTGACTTTTGTGATCTTTTCCAGTTACTGGCATTAATATCCATGTCATCACGCCCATCGTGTGCCTCGTCTGCATTTTCTACACCACGGTGGGCGGCCTGAAGGCCGTCGTTTGGACGGATGTGATCCAGACCGTCATAATGGTGGGCGCGATTTTATTTGTCATTGTCAAGGGCACCATGGATGTGGGCGGACTGGGCGTGGTTATTCAACGGAACTTTGACAGCGGACGCCTCGAGTGGCCCGAGTAGGTGATTAACCAGGGTAGCTGTGCTTTATCTATGACATTTTCCATGCAGATTGACGTTCGACCCCAAGGTGCGAATGTCCATGTTCGCCTTGTTGGTGGGCACTGCGATTCACTACATTGGCAGCCTGGGCTGCAACCAGATCATCACCCAGCGCTACCTGTCCCTGCCTGGATACAAGAAGATGGCCCAGACCTCGTTCATCTTTATTTTCGGACTGATTGCCCTCACAGGTATATGTCTGTACAACGGACTCCTGGTGTACGCCACCTACTACGACTGCGATCCTTTGACCACCAAGGTTTGGAAATATTTCTTTACCTTTGCTAAATTCCACTGACTCTGAAATGTGTTTCAGTTGGCTGTGGCCAAGGACCAGTTGGTTCCCCTACTGGTGGTGCAGTCCCTGAGCACGTTTCCTGGAGTGCCTGGAATGTTTGTGGCCGGAGTCTTTAGTGCCGCTCTCAGCTCCCTGTCCACGGGCATGAATTCCCTGGCCGCTGTCTTCCTAGAGGACTACATCAGACCCTTGGCCCGGAAGCCCCTGACCGAACATCAAACAGCCATCATTATGCGACTCTGCACGGTGATCATTGGAGTCATGAGTGTGTCCCTGGTATTTGTGGTGGAGCGTATGGGCTCCCATGTGATGCAGCTGTCCATGACCATTGGTTCGGTGGTCCAGGGTCCGCTGCTGGGTCTCTTTGTGATGGGCCTGCTGTGCCCGAGCATCAAGTCCAGAGTTAGTTAACCCAACTTTCAAAATTAACCCAAAAATTAATGAATTTCCTTTAAGAGCGCCTTTGTGGGAGCACTTTGCTCCTTCTTCTTCATGGGCTGGCTCTGCCTGTCGGCTCAGCTGGCCATTAGCTCGGGGGAAATCCGGTACGAGACCAAGCCGGTCAGCGTGGAAGGCTGTGACTACGAGTTCGAACATTCCCTGGTGACACCTGCCAATGCCACATGGGCCCTGCCCACAGAGCCAAAGTAAGTCCCTCGTGATCCCGACCCTGCCAGTATCCACTCACCATTAAGGGTTATTCCCACAGATCCCTGACCTTTGCCCAGCAGCTCTACAACGTGTCCTTCATGTTATACACCACGCTGGGGGCCACAGTGTCCCTGATCATCGCCCACCTGGCCGGGTTTGTCTTTGGCCGGAATAAGCCCGAGGATGTGGACATGGATCTACTCTCGCCCTGCATTCGCAGGTTCCAGAAGCCAAACTATGCCAGCGTTAAACTGGACGAGACCTTAGTTAAGGTCCCCAATGAGAAATCGTAGAATGTAGAGCCTGTGCCCATAAAATGTAGCTGCCAATAAAGTGTACCCCTAAGACTTGTTTCTTTTCTGATTCTTTTAGTAAGGTTAGGTTTAAGTTTAAGTTCTGTAAATAACCGCACTTTAGGCTTAGCATGAATGCATATTCTCTCTAAGTATTACTTCCTGTGACATGTGTTAAATCTAACCCGAGTTCCTTGAACCCTTAGTACTTCCAATTGCGCTATGGGGCTGGCATACGCAATTTGGGCTCAGTTCTCTTCATCGTGGGAATTGTGAGTATTGCTTTTCTTAATTTATGGATATATCCTTAGAGTTTCCTGTGCTTCTATGCTCCACTTTCCCCGCAGATGGTCTGGCTGCCAGTGGCCTTGTATGTGCCGGCCATCACCTATAATCAGGGTGAGTTTGATTTTGGTTTAAGCCTAGCAACAATTTCCATTAACTAACTATGGGTACATGGAGAAAAATAACCACCTTGAATTGGAAATAATTACTAATAATTAATTATTAGTAAACTTACCTAGCTTACAAATTTCCATATTAAATTAATACATTTCTTACTCATTACTTATTCCCTCATTTTTCTCGAGGCACTTCTTACTCCCTTTGAACTCCCTTAATTTTCCCTGAGTGCATCTATGCAAATATCCTTATTTACCTTGCATTATGACCGGCTTTCAGTGACCGGCACTGGCATCCATGTGATTACGCCCATTGTCTGCACCATCTGCACCTTCTACACGTGTGTGGTAAGGCTTAATTAAATTTGCTACCCAGCTCAGAGACTCGAACCTGAAGACGTTGTCCTTTCAGGGCGGGCTGAAGGCCGTCATCTGGACAGATGTCATCCAGAGCTTCGTGATGTACGGCTCTATACTGGCGGTGTGCATCAAGGGCACTCTCGATGTGGGCGGTCTGGGCGTGGTCCTGCAGCGCAACGAAGAAGGCGGACGCCTCAATATACCGGAGTGAGTCCAAGAAGGCGTCTTGACCATGATTAATTTAGCTTGATAATTGATTTTTCAGATGGACCTGGGATCCCACAGTGCGTCTGTCCATGTTATCTGTGGTTCTGGGCGGCACTTTGCACAAGATCCAGTCCTCGGATGTCAACCAGGTGTCCATCCAGAGATTCCTCTCCCTGCCCAGCTATGACCATGCCAAGCGGTGTATGTTTGTGTTCACCCTGCTCCTGATGTTCCTCCTGAGCTGCTGCTGCTATATGGGTCTGGTGTCCTATGCGGTGTACCATGACTGTGATCCGATTAGTACCAAGGTAAATATTAAAAAAAATTTAGTTTTAATCAAATATTTATTTGGGAATTTATCTTTTAACAGTTGGCGGCTGCCAGTGACCAATTGCCTTCCTTGCTAATGATGCGCACTTTGGGTTCCTGGCCCGGTTTGCCAGGACTTTTTGTGGCTGGCGTTTTTAGTGCTGCTCTGAGCTCCCTGTCCACGGGTCTCAATTCCTTGGCCTGTGTGATTATCCAGGATATGGTGAGGCCCTTGCTGAGGCAACCGTTGACGGAGCGTCAAACCGCCTTTTGGTTGCGGGCCATAGTCGTTGTGGGCGGCTTCTCCTGCATTGGCCTGGTCAATATCGTGGAGAAGCTGGGAATGGTGGTTCCTTTGGCCACCACCACAGCGGCAGTGTCTATGGGTCCGCTCTTGGGCATTTATGCCATGGGCGTGTGCCTGCCTTGGGTGAAGGGAAAGGTGAGGCGTTCGTTAATTCATTAAATTTATTTAAAATTAATTTATAACAGAGCGTGATGGTGGGCAGCCTGGTGTCCTTTCTGGCCCTGACCTGGATATGTGTCATGGCTCAGCTGGCCCAAATGCAGGGGGAGATTCGGTATCCCAAGCTACCCGTATCGGTGGATGGCTGTGACTATGCCTTTGACAATGTCACCGTCCAAGAGACCATCCACGGGTACAGGTAAGTATGGGGTTTGCTCTATAAATAAATCCATCAAATATTATTTCTTTTAGTCCGTCGGAGCGTAACCTCTACCATTTATCCTTCTTTTGGTACACGGCCTTGGGCGGGTTCATATGTACTGTGGTCTCTTTGTTGGCTGGCCTGGTCTTCGGGTGGGAGGATCTAAATAAAATGGATCCCGCTTTGATCACGCCCTGTATGCGACGCTTCCTGCCTAACAAGAACTACGAAGCTGTGAAAATGGAGGATCTCTTTAAGCGCAAAGCCGAAAATTCTCCTTAAATTTTTGTGAATAAAATATGTTGTTTTTGTTCTGTGTAAACGCTTTTTATTGACTTGTGGTGTGTCCTAACGTATCCTAGCATGCTTCATTTATCCACCGCATCCTGTAAATATAACCATGCATCCTATAAATTTTTTGTTTTTGTTTCTGTTTGATCTCGTTTAATGCAGTATTTCGAGAGACGATTCGATCGACGAGTTCGCATCTTCGGATCCTGCCTCTTTGTGGTGATGAATGTGAGTTGTAACTAAAAAATTAATATATGTTTTATATTAATTGGTATATTTATTAGATTTTGTGGCAACCTATATGTATTTATGTGCCGGCTTTGACGTTAAATCAAGGTGAGTAACATAATTCTAAATATAGTTTAAGAAAGTAAATGAATTTTATGTTTCTTAAATAGTTTCTGGAATAAGTGTCAGCACCATAGTTCCTCTGACCAGTTGTGTGTGCATTCTGTATACTTGTGTGGTGAGTTTTCGGTTATTATTTTATATATAAATAAAATAGAAAGCAACTAAATATTTATTTTCTATATACTTTGAATTATTTATAAGCAAATAAATAATTATTTTTCTTATATGTTTTAGGGCGGCATTAAGGGCGTCGTTTGGACAGATGTCATTCAGGGCATTGTAATGATTGGCTCCATGGCCATAGTTATAATCAAAGGCACCGCGGATCTGGGAGGATTGGGTGTTGTCCTGGACCACAATCGTCAGTTCGGTCGCCTAGTGGGTCCAGAGTGAGTGAGATCTAAGGAATTTGAATACTTTAAGCTAGCAAAAATATACATTTCAGCATGACCTTCGATCCAACTGCCCGAATGGGTGTGTTTGCCTTGTTTATTGGTGGCGCCTTCTTCAAGCTGCAGGCCAATGGAATTAACCAGGCCATTGTCCAGCGGTACCTGACTCTGCCCAACAACAAGGCCGTAAAAAAGGCTCTGGTTTTATCCTTAATTGGTTTTATGATAGTCCTGTTGATGTGCGTCTACATAGGCATGCTGGCATTTGCAGAGTTCTATCATTGCGATCCCATAACAACGGGTGTTAGTATCCTCTTTTATATTAATCCTTTCCTTGTAGATATTTTAATATATTTACCTTACTTTCCTCCCCTTTAGCTAGCCAAGGCCAAGGACCAAGTCATTCCCTTGTATGTGGTCAAAAGTGTGGGCCATATTCCCGGCCTGGTTGGTCTCTTTGTGGCCGGGGTCTTCAGCGCCGCCCTGAGCTCCCTTTCGACGGCCCTGAATGCCCTATCGGGTGTGATCCTTACGGACTTTGTGGAGCCATTCCGAAAGAAGCCCCTGACTGAGCGACAAACAGGCTACGTACTGCGAGGAGTGGTCATCGCTTTTGGGCTGATCTCAATGGCCAGTGTCCCAATTGTCCAGAGGCTCGGCCTGGTCATGCAGCTGTCCTCCACTGTGGCAGCCATTACATGTGGTCCGCTTCTGGGAGCCTTCAGTGTGGGCATGTTGCTGCCTTTTGTTAAGACTGAGGTTGGCTTTAAATAAATAATATTTATTCTTTATAT
Source organism: Drosophila tani (assembly GCA_008042535.1). Taxonomy (NCBI): domain Eukaryota; kingdom Metazoa; phylum Arthropoda; class Insecta; order Diptera; family Drosophilidae; genus Drosophila; species Drosophila tani. Next base: position 9,698 of record VNJO01008496.1, on the reverse strand, counting down.
ATATATATGATTATCCTTCACAGAGCCTCCTTACTGGCATTTCGGTGGCCTCCAGCTTCACAGCCTACATTGTGGTGCGGGCTCAGATAGCCATTTTTACAGGATCTCTGACTTTCCCCTCAAAGCCCGTCTCCGTGGAGGAGTGCGACTACTCCTTTGACTTGGATGCCAACTGGAATGCCACCACGACGGCGTATGTAATTGTTCCAAGTGATCACTGGCCTCTGTATATTTCTAATTTCCTTTATTTCTTTTATTATTTCCACACAGAACTCCTACTGAATCCACCAGTCATGGCATCCATGAGATCTCATTTTTGTGGTACACCTCAGTGGGTGCCCTGGGCACCCTCTTTGGATCCCTGCTGGCCACCCTCTACTTTGGTCGCCAGGATCCCCGAGTGGTAGACAAGGAACTGATTAGCCCGGTCCTGAGGAAGTATTGGTATGGCCAATACGAGAGTGTGGCCAGCGAGGAGAAGGCTGAGTTAAAGCTCCACGAGTCCAAGACGCTGCCCAAGCTGGAGCAGGACTAGGGATAATAATAATCATAATCTTAATCCCATTAAAATATAGTTATCCTGTATATACAACCCGAAATACCTGTAGTTTCTTCTTAGATCTAAGCCTTGTTGTGTGCCTAATCTTAACCGAATGCTAAAGCTTGACTTTTTTAGCTAGCCTGTAAATGAAACCTTCGACTGGGTCTGTCCTAAATGATCGGAGTTCCCTGAAGAATCCCTACTTATACACACTCATTCTTTCAGTACTTTGAGAGACGTTTCAGCCGGCGAATGCGATTGTTTGGAGCCAGTCTATTTGTTCTGAAGGCGGTGAGTATCTAAGAAAAACTCTCTATATCTTTTAATTGAATATTTATATATTGTTTTAGATTATATGGCTACCCATAGCTGTCTATGTTCCCGCCTTGACATTCAACCAAGTCTCTGGCATTGACATCCACACCATAACTCCCATAGTGATCATCATTTGCACCTTCTACACCTGTGTGGGCGGCATCAAGGGCGTGGTCTACACGGATGTGGTTCAGAGCGTTATCATGTACGGCTCCCTGATAGTGATCATGATCAAGGGGACTGTGGACTTGGGTGGCTTTGGAGTTGTGTGGCAACGTAATATGGATGGCGGACGTCTCAATACACCAGAGTATGTGGAAATTATATTCTCTTTGAGATACATTTTAAGGATATTTAATATTTAAACCCAGATGGACCCTGGATCCCACAGTCCGGCTGAGTGTGTTCTCCGTCTTTGTGGGCGGCACCTTCTTCAAGCTGCAGAGCACCTCGATCAACCAGGCCACGGTGCAGCGTTTCATGTCCCTGCCCTCCCTGAAGGCCATCAAACAGACCCTGTTCACCTTCTCCATTGGCCTGGTCCTGCTCTACTGCGGCTGCGTCTATGTGGGGTTGGTCTGCTATGCCACCTACTATGACTGCGATCCCATGTCAACGGGGGTAAGTTCTTTTGTTATTAATTAAAAATTAAATATAATATAATTAATTCCTGTAAAATCTCCTAGCTGGCTAACCGCCGGGATCAATTGGTTCCGCTGCTGGTGATGCGAGTCCTGGGCGTGGTTCCTGGCCTGCCCGGACTCTTCGTCTCCGCTGTGTTTAGTGCCGCGCTGAGCTCCTTATCCACGCTCCTTAACTCCCTGGCCGCCGTAATCCTGGAGGACTTTGTGCGGCCCCGCATGGGAAGGGGGATGAAGGAGAGCCATGTGGCCCTCACCATGCGCCTGGTGGTGGTGACCTTCGGCATCAGCTCGATTTTTATGGTCTACGTGGTGGAGAAGCTGGGCATGGTGCTCCAGCTGTCGGCCACGCTCCAGTCAAGCCTGTACGGCCCGATGTTGGGCATATTTACGGTGGGCATGCTGATGCCTTGGGTGGGCGATAAGGTGGGTAAAGGATTACGAGAGGATTTCTATACAAAATAATAATGAAATCATGTTTTTAATTACCCGAATTACAGTGCATTTTCGTGGGCAGCGTTGTGTCGTTTATGACCATGGCCTGGATAGCGGTGAATGCTCAGATAGCCAACATAACTGGCTCCTTCCGGCACACCAAGCTGCCCATTTCCGTGGAGCAGTGTGACTATGATTTTGATATGAGCCGCTACCTGAATTCCACAGCGGAATAGTGAGTTTCACTTGGTTTAATTTAATAATATGATAAACTAATATTTATATATTTATTTTTCTTATCAGTGAACCCCACAGCGGCTCTTCTGTGTATCACATGTCCTTCTTGTTGTATGCCATGCTGGGTGCCTCGCTTACTATAATTATTTCAAACTTGGCTACCTTTGTCTACGGACGTCAGGATATCAGGGATGTGGATGGAAGCCTACTGGCCCCAATTGTCCAGCGTTATTTGAGGAAGAATCAGTATTACGAGACTGTGGAGCTTAAGAAACAGGTGGCTGCCAAGCTTAGCGAGAGTTCCGATTGAGGTTTTGTAGGGATTTCAGCCTTAAGCCTGCGCTTTTTGCTGAAATTGTCCTACATGTTTATATTGTTCCTATCCAACCTAATGTTCCTACTTTCTATATGTTAATATTCATATTTTTAATTGTGTTATCATTTTAATTATGCTTCTTTCCTTCCCCTAAAAATTAACCTTAATTGAGGCTCTTAATAGCTTTTATGCTGCTTTGATTTACCTACAATAATCAATATCATTATTATTACAAATCCTACTCCATTTTATTAAAATTATTTTTTTTTAAGCCCGGATACCTTTTATAATTTATATATATTTTTCAAGACTGCCAGTTATATGACAAGATAAGGACAACGACTGCTCGAGAAGTCCAAACCCTGCCATATTACTGTCAGTTTAGGAAAATCTATATCCTAACCAGGGACATAAAATACTATCTCTTTCCTTTGACCTCCACTTGACCAATTCCGGACTTGATGCGTTGGAGGAACCTTCGCTGTGGTACGGCTCCCCTGGGGGCACAAGGTGGATAGGTCATGGCCGGGAGACAGACCACCCGATCCTCTCTGTTGTTGTAAGGACGCGACACAGAGCTCCTAGAGACCTCCACTGGAGATTGCTTTGAGGACGAGCGTCCAGTAAGATTTGGCATGCTGTACGAGGGGCTTCGCCTCTGAAGACGAGGGGTATTATTCGCTTGCTTGGACGGTGAGCGAGACATTCTCTTGGAATCATGATCTGTGCCGGACTGACACATCTGGTAGATGATGGGCTGCTGCTGCTGGCACAGCTTATGCTGGAGACCTCGTGACGGGGTTTCCTTGCCATCGCCGCCCAAGGATCTCCTAGAGGGATCCATGCTGGAGCTCCTGCCTTTGAGTGGACTTCTGGACCGCTTCCGTTCCCGCTCCAGCTTCCGCTCCTTCTCCAGGTCCCGCTCCTCCTTGCGGCGCAACCTGTTCTGTCTCGCCTGATTGAGTGCCCTGTAGTGCACGGTCTGGTTGTCGATGAGCATCTGGGTAACGAACTTGAATTGGTTCAAGTTGGTCTCGCTCTGAGCGGAAATTTCTAAGGGAAAAGGTTTCAGTGCTTGAGAGGACATGAGTGGGCTTAGCAAAAGGATATTGGTTTTTTGTTCAAGAAACAGAGAATTTAAGGGGAATTTAATAATTATTTATTTAATTTAACTTGCATGCGGTTACTTAGCAGGAGGTTAACTAGCAGGAGATTGACTGACAAGAGGTTAAATAGCAGGATGTTACCTACCAGAAGGTTATCTAGGAGGCGGTTTCCCTACTTGGAGGATAACTAGCAGCAGGTTACCAACAAGAAGGTTAACTCACAGGAAGTTAACTAGCAGGAGGTTAACTAACATAAAGTTACTTAAAAGAAGCTAAACTAACTGGAGGTTACTTAGCAGTAGGTTATTCAGCAACTTTCAATCTGGAAATTCTTCCCTAAAACACTTACTACTCGTAACTTCACTATAAATTTTGTTGAGCAGCGCCTCCTGGCGCATTATCTCCTTGGAAAGCCGCTCCATTTTGGCCATGGACTCCTCGAAACACTTGGCCACCATTCCCTGCACGGCCTCCTTCACCGAATCCATGACATTGTCGTGGATGATGCTGAAAAAGTCGGCAAAGGACTCTTGCAGGTCACAACTGGGATTGTGGCTGGGCATTTTCGATTTTTGGGCAGCCTCCGTCTTCTGATCAACTCTTGGGCTCTGGGGCTGATCGTTGCCAGCGTCTTCACGGAATTTAACGCTGCGTGAGGATGAATCCTTGGCTGCCGTTAGCGTGGACTTTCTTGGATGATTTAGGCGCTTTAAGCCAGGATCCGTGCTCCTAAGAACAGAGCTTTTTTGGGCTGTATTCTCCGATCGAGCGGAGAGGCGACCGCTGCTGCGAGGTGTACTGTCCTTGACTGAATAAATTCTCTTTATGACATCATAGCCGGACTGTCTGGCCGATTTTGTAAAGCAATAATTTGGAAACATAATTTTTTTTTGACGAATTTTCAAATAGTAAATTGATTAAAAACTAGTGGAGGAATTAATAGCCAATTTCAGTAGTTTAATTACTAATTTTAAAGCTAAAATATAACCTTGCCTTGAATTACATCTTAAGATTTTTTTTATTGTAAAGAATCTTTTGTTTTTATGTTTTTCTGTTCCCAAAGAATTTTAATTTCTTTAAGACAAAGAATTCTTAACGATTTCTTCTTTTTGTTTACTAATTTGCTAATAGCATTTCAATTAAAAGTTGACAATTACTTTACAAAATCATAATTGCAAACAATTTCCACAATGCGCCGTCTGGAATAAGCTCCTTAATGGATTTTCCTTCGACCGTGTACCGTGCCAAATGAAGCGAGTTTCCTGTGGCGGAAAGTATTTTTCCCACTTCTGTTCCACCGTGATGAGAAATAAATTTATTCGAGTCCTGGCCGGCCCCAAACAACCAGTTGCCATAGTTTCCATCGGCCGTCGGGATGTTTACTCATGCGATTAAACATCAGGAAGTGGAGAATGCAAATTCGTCAAGGGATGAAGAGCCAGCCAGTCATAAGGCAAATATAAACAGATTCGCCGAGGTTTGCATGGTAAATTTGCCTTTTTGCAGACAATAATAATAAGAATAACAATAAATGGAAATGGAATACCCGTTGGCTGTGTTTGCAGGACCCACAGAAACCAATATGTTGCCATTGTCTGCTGGGGTTTTGTCGCTCAATTTATCTGCCAATGTTGACTTTCCACTTTCCACTTTCTACCAGTGACGTCAGTGGAGGCCACAGACAAATACCACATCATCGCAACAATTATAAGGGAAGTGAGAGCGGAGTGTCCTTGCGCCCATTGTTCATTGGGGCGAGGATTTTCCAGCGCGTGCCGAGAAAATGAATGAAAATGCGAGAGACGCTCGAGAATTCGCCGCTGCCTTTATTCTGCTGTCTACACATAATTATGAAATAAATATTAGCTTAAACCAAATTGACTAAAACGTTATGCTCTATTAACTCTTATGGTCTACTTATGCCTAATAGGTTTTGGTTTAAGATGCTTGGACAAGTTTATCCGCCATTACGAGTGGCTATATATACACACGGATGAGTTGGAATTTGAATGGCCTTAACAGCATAACTAGCTGGAGAGAAATGTGTTTAAATTTTTCTTTAAATGGTTCACACACATAAATAAGATCAGTCTGATGAGTAGATTACAAGTAGGAGAGGTTGGAAATTAGCTTTTAGGGAGACTGAAACCAGGACAACACTCTCTCAGGTGTCACAAAAATAATTTATATAAAATTTCAGGTAGAATGATAAATATTTAAAAAAAAAACTAAAAACTGATAGACTTAAACGTGATAATTAATAGAACATTTTATGTAAATAATAAATAATAAAATAATGTAGTTTTATCACATTTTCTCTATTCAATTAAAAATTTTTAAGAAAATGTAGGATTAGTTTATTTTTACTTTAATTTCTGTGACACCCAAGAGTTTTTTTTTATCACCTCCACGTAAAAATTCAGTTAAATCACTTAATTACAATTAAAAGTCATACAAATGCCAGTTACTAGATAATGCATAAATACTCACTTAAGCATAGATTGCAATTGTATAATAAATAGGTTTGGAAATTCGTAGCGTAGACTTGGCACACTTACAACTAGCGACTTGCATTTGGCTTCTATGCCCCCTACTTACTATCGAACTTATTGTCTAAGCCTCTGGTGCTCTGGCGGAAGGAGTTTTTCCCGTTTACAGGAACTCCGCATCGCTAAAGGACGTGGGCCCGTGGACCGCGAACCGCGAGGGCTTGCGGCTGGTGTGGGCCAGCTATCATACCTCGGACATGGCCGGCACGCTGATCACCTTGCTGGGCCGCTCGCAGATGACGACGCGGGCATTGGTCTTGTTGGTGGACCGCCGGCTGACCGTCAGCGAGGTGGTTAAAGTCCTCATCGAGTCGCAGCTATTGTGGAGCCGCCGTCCCACAGTGTGGCAGCGATTCTGCTGCGAGTTGTTGCGGTAGGACTTGCAGCAGCAGGTGAACCACTTAAAGGGCGGGAAGCGACTGTAGGGAGAGAAATATATAATAAATCTTATTTAAAGGAAAAATATATTTGAAAAAAGGTATGTTGCATTTTCAAATAAAAAAATTCACACTTAAAATATTTTTAAACATTTATTTAAAATTACCTTAGAGTCCTAAACACCTGCGAGGAGAAGAGACAGTAAATCAAGGGATTGGCCGCCGAATTCAGAGGAGCCAGACTCTGGATGAATGTGGCAATGGCTATGTTGGTCTGCGAGTGCGGAATCTGTCCAAAGACCTGCAGCAGATCGAAGATGATGTAGGGCGACCAGCAGATGATGAACACAAACACAATGGTCAGTGTCATCTTCACCGTTTTGACCTTGGCCCGAGGTATGATGCCTCGGGAACTGGCCCGTCTCGCCGGAGCGGCTCCAAAGCCAGCGCGCTCTGCAGGAACATAATAATAAAATATTTTTAAATAATTTTAATTAATTAACTAACTTCTCTAAATTGCTGAATATATATGTTAGAATTATTTTACCCACCTGTGGGCACAAATATTGAGCCCTTGGCCCATATAGTCTTCACTATGATGGCATAGCAGGCGGAGATGATCAGCGCGGGCACTGCAAACAAGGTGGCCGAGACCAGGCTCATGTACACCTGCCAGGCCATGGGTGAACCCAGTTCGATCCAGCACTGCGGATGTCCCTGGATGAGCTTCTCCTCGTACAAGACCAGGATGGGGAGAGAGAACAAGGCAGAGATGAGCCAAGCTCCGGCCACCAAGTGACGAGCTCGTTTCCCTATATAAAAATATGAGGAGATACAAATAGAGTTTTTTTTTAACATTTTCTTAACCGACAATAATAGAAACGATAAAGCGTAAAATTTAAAAATTGATGGACACATAATCCCCGCAAACACGAAACAGCGCTTTGGCTAACAACATTTGCCAATTAGAAAACTTTGCGCCCAACTTTGCGACTCTCCGACTTTCCGACTTTGTGACTTACATGACTTTGAGAAGTTCATGGGATGTGTGATGGCATCGTATCTGTCGATGCTCATGGCCACCAGGACATAGGTGGAGGAGTATGTGACGCACACCTGCGAGAAGCGGATGACCTTGCAGGCCAGATTCCCAGCCCGCCACGAAATCGTGATGCGCCAAATGATGTCCGTCAAGACATTAAGCAGGCCCACGCAGAGATCTTGCAAAATGGATTAAATATTAGGTAAGAAATTAATCAAGAAACCCCAGCCTAACCAAGACTCACCTGCCAGAGCCAACTGCTTGATGAAGTAGTTCATCCGCGACTTGCGATTTTTGTTGATGAACATCACAAATAGAACCGCCGAGTTGCCCAGGACGATGACGGTGAACAGGATCCACAGCACCGCAAACTGTTCCGTCTGCAAGAAGAGGTTGAGAATGTGGTCACATTTCATTAGGCGCCCGTAAAAATTCATTGTCAACAAAGTGTTAAGGACGGAAATCACGCATAAAACTCAATTTAATGCTCCCCAAACACACACGCACTCGCACTCACACGATGTTTACGGCTCTTTAAATAGCCATAAAAATGATAGAGCTATGAAGTCAAGGCGGAGGAGGCGGCCGGCAGGATGTGCCAGCGGAAGTTTGCTCCTTTCCAGCTCAGTACTAACAAGACTAGGACAACACGAACGACCTACACCCACACACGGTCGAGGATGGAAGGGCAGACAGCAAACGTTATTCCTGCAGGAAATTGCTGCCAAGATTGAGGACCTGCACTCGCAAAAAGGTAATGGTCTCTGGACGAAACCGTTCAACATAAATATCTAATTTTATTTCATCTTGTATAATTACTTATTGCATAATTAAAGGGGTTTTAATCGAGATTTAATAATGGTTTAAGTCAAAAATAAAATCTACTAAACTCTAATTAATATCCTCAGATTTTTAAAGGTTGTTTTACTAATTTTTATTTACCTACTTATATTTAACAATTTAAATTAAATCTATTGTACATTCTTTTAAACCTCTTATTTGCTTTAATTCCTCAAAAATAATTCAGATATTTTTCTAAGTATTCAAGTGACTCTTAAAACTCTGGAAAGTGTCGTTCTATAAATAAAAAAAGTCTAATATTAATTTCATTGCCTTATTGAGCATACCCCTCTAATGTTACTGATAATGATACTGCACTCTGGGTCTCCAAACCCACTTCTCCTAAGCTCACATCCCGTGGGAAGATGTATGTTTTTGCAGCAAATTAAATTCGTCTTTCAAGGCGCGTCTCACAGGACTCGCAGGACTCGCATCATCTAGTGAAGGTGAGTTTGAATTATGGCCTCGGGTCTGTGTGCAGTCTGACGCCAACGCTCCGCATCGACGCCTTAAGGGCGCACACCATAAACTTGTCCCGAAAAAAGCCAAGCAAAAAACTTGACAGGCTTCGTCCTGCGTCCTTGAAAGTGTGCTCAGAGACCAAAGGCGCCGCAGCTTATGCTACAACTTTTTTGCGGCCCATACTTGCAGTATATTCACTTGTACTTTTTGTCGGCCTAAGTGCGACTCCTAAATATATATAGTATATATGAAAGGAGAACAGATATATTTCGCTGCGGAGACTCTTTGGTGCCTGGACCTGTCTGCCAGTCCATCATGTTGCGCAAATTGGCGCATAAATCAACAAATGAGCAAAGCGCCGGCTATTTTTACTCATTCTTGGCACATCCTGTCTGCCCCGTTTTTCATTATTTGCCGGTGCCGGTGTCGGTGTCGCGTTTATTATTAAATGTGGCTGGCCGGGGCTGCCTTCATTTGTTAACTGCAAATATTTCTCAACCGTTTTCTCCTGAGCTTTGATTTGATTGTTCCAGTCAGAAAATGACTCGGCAAGTTTTCCTTAAATCCTTTATCGGCTCGGTGTCGTAAGGTGTTTGTGTTCAAGTGCAATTTTCCAGCATGACTTTGGAGAAAGTCCTGCGAGTATATCCTAGCTCTGAGCCAGTCAGAACTTTCCGCGCGTAGCAAAACTTTTCCCCATTTGATGTTGGCTCAGCTCGTATTTTTATTAGACATTTTTTCTAGGGTGAAATTTTTCGCACTTTTTGTTTGCTTTTTTTTTTTTTGTGGGGAAGTGTTGGCAAAATATTTGACTTGACAGATTCATATTTTTAACAC
>VNJO01008494.1:0-85456 GCA_008042535.1 Drosophila tani | reverse complement strand
TTGATAAAAAGATTTGCCCAAGTGCCAAGGATAATCATTAAAATTTAATGCGAGTGCATTAGTGAGAAGCTGACGCGGAAGTAATAGTCAAAAGACATTCACTAATTGCCCACCCTTCTCCCAGCATCGCAACGAAGTGCAAAAATGTGTATTAAACATTCAAATACCACCGGTTCTTAGTTATTAATTGTTGCAAAAAATATTCATTTATTCCATATGCTGCACATGAAAAGAAATGCTTGTATAAGTTATTTTTCTGCCTTTATAAAATATTAATACCTACTTAAGTGCTTGATTACCTTTCAATTTGAAGACACATCCCCAGAATATATGAATTTTGATTTCTTTAGGATAGGTTTAGGATAAAGTCTAGAGCTGTATTCTTATTTTATTATCGAAATCAGGAAACTTTCTAATAATTTTATTGAATATATTTTTTAATTGCACGAATTTAGTTTTATTTATTTTAATATAGTCAGTTTTTAGGCTCTATATCAATACCCTTTGCCTTCCTATTTTTTATAGTGTGCAATTAAATGACGCATGTTCCGCTGGGCCATCATCCGGATGTACTGCGTCCAAAGCCCTGTCACGATATGTCAGTCGGCGTGACCTGCTGCACCGTCGGAAACCACATGTCAGCGCTGATGCGAAAATTGTCAAGGGCAACTCTTTTTCGCGGTGTGCGGTGTAAATATACACCATATTATAAAATATATTATGCAAATTGCATATTAAGCAGAAAACTGAATGGTAATTTTATTTATGGCCTGGCACGCCCAATTTTCGCGAGCTAATAATTTCTTAATTAACTTAAACAAATTTGGCCAAATTGGTCAGTTACCAAACAAAGGCTCACGTACATCGAATAATCAAAATGGCAAAACAAAGGTAATTATCTAGATTGCACTAAACATTAATCACGTGAAGTAATAATCTATATAACTTGCAGCTAAATAAATAAGAAAGTGAGTTATAATCAATTGCTCAGGTTTAAACGTGGAAAGCCTATCAAGTACACAAAAATTTCGATGACGAAGTAAAAGCAGTTTAAAATGAAATCACTTGCCATGGACCCACAATGGAACTGGAAAATCGCTCAACGTTAATTACTTAATGGCTTAAAAATAATCTCATTGGAGGCCGTGCAAATTTAACTGCCAGCAGTTCCGCCTCGGAAAACCGCACTCATAACCTCCGCTCGGCTTATACATATTTGTCTTTTGTAAGCATACGCCAGGTTGTAGCAGGACGAAGGACGATGCATCAATAGCAAACAGCAACAACGGCATGGTTTTCGCTTGTTGGCAAAACGCATGTTGTGAACAAAATTTAATTTTTAATTTACACGTTCCTTGAAGAGAGGCCCCAGCTATGTAAATATACAGGCTTGGACAACTAAATGGGAAATACTTACAAATAATTTGATTCAAGATATAAAGCCAAGAAGCTTAGAAGGAACATAAGGTACATCAAGGTACATAGGAAACGAAATTTCAACTTGTTTCTAGGTTTTATTTGTGGCACAAAATCTAATTTTTTTTTATTTGTTGACACAACATAAAAAGAATTAAAAAAACACCAGACACCGTTCAAGTCATGTCTGGACAATTTGAAACGTTAGAATATAAGCTTAATTTAAGTTTCCGAGAATCCTTTCAACTTGCATTTAGAAATTTTCCAGCTATGGTAGCGAAAGGCAGCTAAAATCATCACATTTTAACCCTGGAAATGCTATTTTCAATCAATTCAATTACAGTTTATGGAAATTCGACTTACTGGAGTTCGACTGTGTAAACTTTCCAGGAAGAGCGGGTCGAACGATTTAAATATGTAGCCGCGTGTGGAGTGGCTGCTGTTTGCATGTGTGCGAGCGCTGTAATGAAATCCCCTTTAAATGTTTATGAAAAATTCATGACGCGTGCAAATGGCGCGAAAACAAGTTGCCCCGCGAGTGTGCCAGTGTGTGGGAGTGGCTTATATACATATACACACATATATGTGGGGTCCTGGTCTCAGGACCCATTGCATGGGTGAAAATGATGGCGCCAAGCTTTGCCGGACACGCAGCGTTGCATGCAAAATATGTTATGAAAAGAATTCGGACGTTGTATTGTTGTGTATTACCACCAATTGTTGTTGCCTTTGTTGCTGCCTTTGTTGCTGCCTTTTGCGGTGTGGTGTTGTTGCGGACTGAACACGTACACATACATCAGTCCGTGAGCCCAATAAGTGAGCAAGTGCACGGGGCATCCTTGCCCGCACGTGATCACAAAAATGAATCCATTTGTTTGTTAACTCATTTTATCTCAATTATGCGCAAACAATGGGATTACGGCTACGGCCAAAGCGAAAATAAATGCACACATTGCAATACATTGGCAATACTGCAAAAATTCCAGAAAAGTCCAAATAACTCCTTTTTCCACGTTTGCCTCTGTCATTCCCTATTAGAGATGTTGAAATCTGGATTCATGTGCAACAAATTGGTTACAATATTCCACGACTTCGATTCGATAATGGATTTTTCTCTGGGATAGTTATTCTTTCATGAAAACATTTATTGAGATTATTATAAAAATTTGACAACCAAATATTAATATTAACGATTTCTTATCGATTCATCATAAAACAATACAATAAGTTCGATATACAATATGATAGGCTCGAAATACAATACGATATGAAGGATATTCAATACGATAAGTTCGATATACAATAGGACAGATCGATATACAATAAGTTAGATATGTAAATATCTACTATCATCGATATTCCTTTATCTCTCTTTTCCAAAAGAATACATCTAACTACATTCAAGAAATCACTTCTCCCAAAAATATTTTCAATATAATGTTCCGATATAATATCGATTATTTGTATTATATTATTAGTATTTTCCTCTAGTTTTTCATCACTGTAACCACTTTCCCTCACACTCGTAGCATACTTATGTGCGAACGCGTCAATGCGCGAACAGGAGGGCAACATTCGAGAGGGAGAAAGGGCGAGGACTCGAAAAACTTTGACCGTTTCAATACTAATGAGGCTGTCAAGTGTTTTGCATAAAAAACCCACCAAAAAGAGTGAGTGAGAGCGGGAGCACTTTAAGTTAGGTCGCTTTTTTATGTTAATGGCTGGAACACACGCACAACGGCCTGTGTGTGGCTGTGTATTGGCAGGAGCGGGGCACGCACACACAAGTAAATTAAACTAGGCAGGACGGCGTTTGTAGTGCAAGTCAATTTTTCGATAATTTGAAAAGTTTATTTAATACAAAACGTGATTCAATTACAAAACTGACCGAAAAATACACACGCATTGCGGAGGGCAGGAAAAGGGCGGCGGAGGAGGAGTGTTGGGAAATGGGATGTTGGGGGCGGATGTTTGCTGTCCACTCCTTGGCCAAAAAAACTAGTTTTCGCTTGTAAAGCGCAGCGTGTGCGCCATTTTTGCCGCTGTCCCTTGACTTGGCCATTATTGTTGCCGCCGCTCGTGCCGCACAATGGCACTTTGTTAACGGAACGGAAATGTAGGGGGGGTCGAGGGTGGCACATGTTGTGATTCTGGTCATTATGCTTTTTGCCACGCGTCCTTCGACGCTGCAACACCTGTCCGTACCAGCAGCTCATCGCCCTGCTGAACCCAATTGAAACGTTCGATTTAAATTAAGTTTCCGGAATTCCCTTTTATTGTGGAAAATACTTAATTTTCAACACTTAACTATATTTTGGAGATGTTCTTTAAGCTTTCATATATTTCCTAAAAGTAAAACAGATATTTATCTGAAGTCTTTGTAACTATTAACTATTAAACTAATTTAATTCCTGAGACTAAAAGTATCCAGGGATTCTTGGAGACACGTAAAAGGGTCTGAAATTATTTCATGATGTTTTAAAACGACCTAAATGCCTGTAAATCATTTTAAAAGTGGCAACAATATTAAAAACGACTCCAAGTGCTCGGAAAAACAATTAAATATACTTAAAATCTCTTTTAAAAAAAACCAAAAATGCAATGAAACTAGACATAACTTTCAACTGTTCCTTAATTTTTTTGTTCTTAATTGTTTAGAAATTAGAAAGAACACACTGATAAAAAGTAATGTATTCAATATTATAAAGAATAATAACAAGTAACTACATTTACTTATTAACTTTTATAATATTCGGTTTTATAAAAGTTTGATTTAGAGTAATGGATGTCTTATTATCACTAACACATTGTAAAGTTATACCACAACTGCAGTAATTTCCACAACAAGAAATATTCAATATCTCAAACGATAAAGCTTAGAAGTATGATTTATTTATATTGACATATAAACTATACAGAGGAATATAAATAACAAATTTCAATTGGTAACAGAATAAAGATCTTATCGTAGGCCAAAGGTGGTAAACTTTCTCGATTATTAGCATAGATTTTCATCATGTTTCGGGCTCTACCGAAAGCTTTAAGCTTTTATTTGTGAAATAGGTAACTTAACTCCGATTGGATTTTCCAGAAAAAAAGATTTCTATATTGATAGCAGTTGCTTCCACAGCGCTTTATTAAAGAGCTTTCCGCTCTAATAGTTAGATTTGTTTCAAGAATCTACAGATAAATAGCCAAATTGGCTAAACGAAATGTTTTTTTTTTGTAATAAAAAAAGAGAGAAGAATATAAAAGAATATGTATATATATTTAGAATAGTATCTTATAAAATCAAACCACAATCCTTGTTAACTTCACAATAAAAAGTTTACTTCCTGGATGAATGCAAAACTACTTATAGATTGCTTAGATATTTAAAGACAAACATTCGTTTGGACAAATATTTCCACTTGACTTTCCTGTTATATTTCGTGTCTAAAATATTACAAAAAAATAAATTCCTTTCTCTCTTATACTTATACAGAAATTTGGTTGTGGAAAAATGTGCGGATTTTGTGAAGATCTTACTACTCGAAAGGAGCTCATCATAATGGCCATTGCCGAAATAATTATATGTGTCGCAGCTATGGTCAGTGTCGTCAGTGGTAAATAGTCTCCTATTTCATCCCTAGCATAACAATAAACTCTTTAACCTTCCCTAGATGCACATGAAATTTTTGATACTCTGGATATTATTATTTTAGTGGCCCTGGCCCTTGCAGCTATGGCTGGAGTATGCCTATTGATGGGCGCTTGGCTGGTACATAAGTGCCATAGTTTTGACTTTAAGTAAAATCTTGAATTCTTGCAACACCCTCTTCCAGCGGAATCGATACCTAGTGCTGATCTTTATCGCGCTGATAGTTCCTCTGACTGTGGTAATTTGCATTTTATGTGGTCTCCACCTAGCCAACCGGTGGAACTTCATTGATAACCAAGACAGGGCCTTTGATATTTTATGCATAATCGGAATAGCATGTAAGCCAGTCAGAACTCCCAAGGCGTTAAAATTTGTACACTTGACACTCCACCAGTTGTATCAAGTTTCTTGGTCTACGGCTCGTGGCAATTTCTTCGGGAGCTCAAGGACGGAGAAGCGTAGACGAGTTATCCGGGCTTTTGTGGATGCTGTTAGCAGGTGGATTCTATAAAACAGAGAACATTTTAATGTAAACTGAGACCTTCCCAGAAGTATTATAGATAATTGCACCTTTTCCTCTATCCAATGTAGACTGTAGCTCTGTCTCCGCTAAAATGTTGTTTGTTTATTCTTGTTGGGAGCTTTTTTTCTTACCTAACACAACTTGACAGCTGGAGATCGACATCGGGTTTTTACGAAAATAATTTTACTGAACATTTATTGACGTTTTTCGTTCCCAACTACCAGATTTGAATATCAGTAGTGAACAACGAAACTATCTTATATTGTTGTATCATGGCCTGATCTAAAAAAGTTCAAGAAACAAAGATCTTCTCAAAGTTCAGTATTTGAGGATGGTCACTCTCACCGATTTTCACAATATTGCTGCCTCTACTGAAAGCTTTAAGCTTTTGTTTGTGAAATTAATGAATGATGTTTATTCGGACTATCTAGAGGTGAAAAGCAAACATATTTGATAATAACAAATGTAGATATTGGCGGTTACCCATATTAAAAACCCCTCAACAATGTCTTTAATGATGCAATAAAATTGCAATTACTTACGCTGTCATTACGAGTATTTTATTGATTCCTTATCTCTGGTGCTAAGCACCAAGTTGGGAGCTTTTTTCCCTGACCTACGACAAGATAACAGCCGGCAGCGAGTATAAGTAGGGAGCATTTGCCGAAGCTCTCCACAGACGCTCCTCGGAACTCGGAGCGCACGGAGATCGATCCACGTGACAGAAGATGTTTCTAACTACCTTGGCCTTGGGCCTCGCTGTGGCCGGTCTCCTATATCTTTCCATGGCTTGGAACTTCAACTATTGGCGAAAGCGACGAGTGCCGGGTCCCAAGCCCAAGATCTTCACCGGCAACTATCCCAACATGTACGCGATGAAGCGAAATTTGATCTACGATCTGAACGACATCTATGTGTGAGTAAATTAAGAACCCAACCACAAAACTTGGTATTATTTTGATAATTGATTACCAGAAAATTCAAGAACGAGTACGATGCAGTGGGCATCTTCAATGGGCGAGTGCCTCAGCTTCTGGTACTCAGTCCGGAGCTGGCTCATCGCGTCTTCGTGTCGAATTTTAAGAGCTTCCACGACAATGCAATGTCCAGATATATCGACGAAAAAACGGACTTCCTTATATCCAATAATCCGTTCTTTCTCAACGGGGAAAAGTGGAAGCAACGACGGGCTGATATCTCCCCTGGAATGACCAGCGTTCGGGTTAGTTGAGTGCAAATCGATATTCATTAGATAGGAACTAATAACCCATTAAAACGAACAGATAAAATCGGTTTACCCAGTGACGAGGAAGGTGTGTCAACAAATGACTGAGTGGGTGAAAAAGCAAGTCCGATTGGGATCTACCGAGGGAATTAATGCAAGGGATGTAAGTAATTAGTCGAACGTAAAGTTTATTACCATCTGTGACATTGAAGTCTTAGGGAACACCTACTCCAATCCAGGTCTAGTTTAAGTCGTTCAGTATTTATTTCGATTAGTAATGTAACAAAAATGTCTCATTAGTTGACCCTCCGCTTTACCACCGAAATGGTCACCGATTGCGTTCTGGGTCTGAGTGCCGAAAGTTTCTCGGACAAGCCGACGCCCGTTATGCACCACGTCAAGGACCTCTTCAACCCGCACTGGACCTTCTTGATTCTCTTCGCACTGGTCAACACCTTTCCCTCCCTGGGACACCTGATCAAGCTGCGCTTCGTGCCTCGTCATGTGGAGCACTTCTTTACCAAACTAATGGCCATAGCGCTGAAATCACGAAAGACCCAACTGGCAACAGGTGATATCCAACGCGCCGACTTCCTGGAATATCTGATGCAGTTGGGAGAGAAGAGGAACCTGGACACGCGTCACCTGTTAGCCCACACAATGATCTTCCTTTTGGATGGCTTCGAAACAGTCGCCGGTGTTCTGTCTCACATGCTCCTGTTGCTAGGTCGCGATGAGGTTGTGCAACAGCGCCTTCGAGAGGAGATTCTGGCTCACCTCCAGGATGGACACGTACCATTCGACAAGCTCAACGACTTGCCCTACCTGGATGCCTGCCTGAATGGTAAGAAAAAATATGACTAAACCATATACATATAGTGGCTGTACCATTTGCTTCACAGAATCTATACGCTTATTCCCTCCCGGCTTTATGTCCTCCAAACTCTGCACCGAACCTGTGGAGCTGCCCAACAAGAACGGCCCCAATTTCATGGTGAATAAGGGGACCGTCCTCGTAATACCCCACTACTGTCACATGACGGACGAGGAGTTTTTCCCGGATCCGCTGACCTATAAACCCGAACGCTTCATGGAACCCGATGCCGCCAAAAAATACCGTGATCGTGGTGTTTACATGGCATTCGGAGATGGTCCCCGCATGTGCTTAGGTCAGAAAACTACCTGCTTTTCTTAGACAATATGTTAATTTGTACTTTTCCAATAGGTATGCGCTTTGCCACATCTCAGATTAAGGCAGCCATCGTGGACCTGATCAGCAAGTTCAATGTCAGGGTCAATCCCAAGAGCCGTAAGGATAACTTATTCGACCCTACACAATTCCTACCCAGCCTAAACGGAGGTATTTGGTTGGATATGGAGGTTCGCCAATAACTTAGAGAGCTTTAAACAGAGTCTAGTCCATGGGTGCACATAATTGCTATGGATGCACTTTTTTAACTGGATCTCTTATTACAAATTTATTATATTTTATATAATTTTAATAATTTAAACAAGCTTAATCAGTCAAATTTAACAATATAGAATTCATATTTAAATTTCACAACCAGGCTAAAATGATTTAAACATTTCCTTGATCTTTGGGCATGGATTTTCACAACGCTTCTGCCTTTACTAAAAGCTTAAAGCTTTTGTTTTGTGAAATTAGTGAATAACTTCTACATTTTTTCAAAAAACATTGTTGATAATAAAAAAGCAGCCATTTTATTGTCCATAGACGTAGGAGCCTTTCAATAACTTGTTACAACTCTTTGCCTTAGCTCAAGTTTAAACCACCATCGTGAGGCTGATTGACAAGTTCAGTGTCAGGGTCAACTCGACCCCGCTCTAATCCTCGCCTATCAAAGCGGAGGTGCTTAGTTGTGGATATGAGGGTCCGCGGATACCTACTCTAAAAGCTTTTGTCACCACACCCGGAAAGCATTTGGCCAGAACCAATTAAGTGATGTGCACTCGGCGAGGGTGAGGAATCTCTTATCAGAATAACGCAGGGTCGGTTCTATATATATTTACCGAAGTGCTTTTGCTGGTTTATTATTTAATCAGCTTTTATTTAGAACGAATATAAAGTAATGATATATCGTAACAAACAATTGAATGTGATAAAAATGATTAATTCGTCAGCTTTTCCTAAAAAATAAATTAAATTTTTAAACCTTAAAAAAAATGTTGTTCAAAGCATTAATCTTAGGTTGCATGATTTTTTATGTTTTTAATATTTAAATTATTAGATAACTGAATGATTTTGCATCTACAAATTAGTATTTAATTTTTTATTTTTGTAAACATCAGTATTAATAAATACTTTAAGGCTTTTACGAGACGAAACAAATCCAACTATAAATACGAAAACCTTTCACGATCATTCATGGTATTTTAATTCCCCAAAAATATTCTTCGAGAAGCATTAACATTTTGTTATCCCCGGGATAATTTTCTTAGCGCTTTCTCTTCCTGCTTCCTCACCTGCCAACTTACCGCCAGGCCAATGAATTTTTATGCAAATTGCAATCGCCTTGCAGTTGACAACGTCGGCACCAAGTGAAGCTGCCGACGCACTCGAAAACTTTTTCCAACCTCCGCCGAACACTCGAGGGTGGCGGCGCCATAAATCCTTGAGCAGCTATCACCACCCCTCGAGCGGGTTCGGATGGGTGGAAATGTCTTGGGCCCGGTCCTTGTTTACCTTGTTAGCCGGGGGCCCGCGGGGCCTGTGGAAAAATACTCAAGGCAATCAGACGGTATTTGCATAATTTGACAATTGTTTTCAAATTGCAATAACAATTTTAGCTTAATTGTTTTGCACACGCCAGCGAAAATATTCTTTTGCAGCAGTCCGCTTAATTTCCATTCATTTGATTAGTGGGCCAAAGTTGTTCCTTCTACACATTTTTGGGGGGCAACTGCCACAGGCAGAAACTTTTTCAATTCAATTGTAAAATAAATATTTTACAAATAATTGCAGGCCATCATCCCTCCCTTGCAGGAAGAATATTTCGAAAAAGTTTCTATTTTATACGCAGTTTTTTTAATGGCCACACAATTTGCTGCGTTTAGCAGTCGCCATGCAGAGAACGAAATTCTTGGTTAAATTAACCAACACTTATAGAACATCAGATATCAGGTAAAAAGCTTAAGTAGGTAAAGCTTAAGACTTGAATTCGGTAAAATATAAATATGTGTACGAACGCTAAAAATTTGAGTATAATAGAATGATAAAATAAACATGGGAGTTATTAGGTAATCTAGCTCGGACTCGCACTTACCATAGCTTAGTGGAGTTTCGAACCGTTGTTTGAAATTGGGCAATACGAAATTAAATATTTGTGTTGTATTTTAATTTTTACGTTCTTCTTAGAACTTTTATTGTTTAAGTTAATCAGAACAGAGACTCTTGGAGGAATGTTCGAAAAACTAATTCAGAAACACTCCACTGTATCTTAATTACTTGTTCTTTATGTCATAAACTGTATCATTTTTCCTCTGTGTATCAATGCCGGAAAGGGACATTCCCTCTTCGCTCTCCATGTTAAAAAAAAAAGAAAAAAGATGAACCGCAGCTGCTGCACAATTAAAATGCATGACTATTGTCAAGGCAAATTGCTTGGGTGGAGAATCCGGGATTGCTGTGACAATGGCAGAACAATTGAGTCCGGATGGGACGGAAGTCGAGGACGACCATGAAACTGGCAGTGGAACTGCTGCTGAAAATGGCTGATGTGATTGAGCCGCCCTATATGTTTATGCAAACTTTTTGGGGCTTTAAGTTATCCACTCACCACAAAAACTTTGGCTAAAGCAGCAGCTGCGCCTCCGAATTTCATTGTTATTTTAGGCAGTTCGGGCTGTCACAAAAGTTTACTGGGAAATGGACAGAACGAACTGGCAATCGGATCAAACAAATTTAAGCCAAAACCAAAGTAGCATATGCAAGAAATACAAAAAAAAAAAAAAAAAAAAAAAAAAGTAAAAGCACCTTGAGGGAGTTGGAAAAGTTGTAAAATGTATGCCAAGGAGTTTTGTTTTACAATCAGAGTTACGTAAAGCAAACATCTGTGGCTTTCAAGAAATTAAATTGCATAAAATAATAAAGTCTAGCATACTGTTTCAGGGTAATTTAAAGATATCCAACCATTCATTTTTTAATATTTAATAATTAATAATTTACCTTCCACATTAACACATTATAATAGTATTTAGAAGATACAACTTTTGGCTTCCCATAAACGTATTTTTCCTATGGAAATAAAGAAGCCACTCTACCCTTTTCCGCATTAAAAATCTATAAATCCATCCCTTTACTAGAATTTCCATTAAAATGCATTTTACAGAATGCAGGGGCTAGTAACACATCACCTTCCTAGTTCTTAGTGCCTGTCCCTCAAGCAGAAGTCAACCATTTGCATAACCACATGGCATGAATGGGTCACAACGGCAGCTAAAATGCTACAAAATTATACATTAAATTGCGATGCGAAACTTGGCAACATCCGATGGCCAAACAATGGCCCCAAACAGCTGCCAGTGCGATGCACCTGAGCAAGGCCAACAGGACCCCAACGGCCGGACTCGTTGGCCAACTCCGGCTGGCTTGGTTAGCCAAGCCAACCAGCCACTTCCTGCTTTCCAGTTTAAGCTGCACGCACAGAGCAATATCCATATGCATATTCGGACCGGCGAGCCTGGACTCGGGGGGAGCCATGATTTTCACAAAATCACCTGCTAGAGGTGCGAGAGCGATAAAGCAAGCAACTAGCTTTGAAATAAAACAAGTTTTTATAAAACTAAAGTTAAATTAAATAGGAGATGCATAACGGGGACACAAGGTTTTTTGTTTATATTTAGAGATGTATTCTGTTAGCATCAGAATACTATATTTTATTTTCAAATACTTATATCCAGGTTTAGTAGGTAGATTAACAACCAACAAATAATAAGTTGACATACTTATTATATTAAACTAAAATTAAATTTAAGGATGCACCTTAAACTTTAGAATTAAAATGTTCAAAACGTTCAGACTTGTTTAAATTCCACAAATTGTATAATTATAATTATAATTTTTTTAAAGACAGCCTTTAATTTTTAGTCACATATAATTTTTTAGTCATTTTTCGAAACATTTACTGAAATAATTGTATCCATATTTAAAGCAAATCGTTGACAATTGCTGCTTTATTAAATTTTAAGTGAATATATCATAACCTAGAATTCAATTTGCAAGATAAATAAATAAAATGACTTAAATAATTCTCAATTGAAGAATATTATTTATAGGTATAATTAATTATATTATTAAATGCTGAATAAAAAAAAAACAAACATACATTTTTAGTTACATTTGTATTTTCTTAGGAAGATATCCAAAGTTTTCTTTATTTATTATTTATTATTTTATATAGGAGTGCCCAATAAATAAGTATTATTTATTTGTTCGGATTTCCTTGGATCATCTCACGCTCCCATCTCTAATCGCTGCCAGCTTTTAATGGAGTTTGCATACATTGCATCGCAGCCCTGGAAAGCGTTGGGAGATGACTGCCGGGCTAGCAGACACAAATAAGGTTTTTGGGTTAAACTGCAAGTTTTTGTTGACATTTAAATTTGCATAGCAACATTTTGGTTGTAGCCAGCCGTCCAAAGGGCCACAGCCAGAACCGGGGCCGGGCCTGTTCTGTGCTGTCATATTTGATGTTTTCGCAACCAAAAGCGGAAGGGCGCTGCCAACTGTCAAGCGGCCGGCACACACACACGAGACACACACATATGTGCGGGTGTCCGGTGAGTGTGTTTTAACTGGTTTTAAAATTGTTTTAATTAAGGCCGTGTTGCGAATTGTATCGTTGTTGCTGGCTGCTGGTAGAGCAGCCAGCTTTTCCCACTCAGCCGTGGCTCATTCAATATTCAGCATATTTTTAAGTGCTTGGGCGCGGAAAAATGCCGTGATCCTAAGAGTATGCAGCGCGGGAGCAGGGAAAATGGCAATACGCCAAAGTTGCCGCTGGCTGGCCAACGCTTAGTGAAATGGCCAAAATGCCTTCGCCTGCTGCATTTTTCCTTTGGCCCCATCAACATAAACAGCTGTTTCCGCTAAGTGTACCTGGACACTCAAGGAACGACCAACGAGGAACGAGGCAAAATGACAATGCCCCATTGTGGCGCGTGGAAATGGACATGCACAAGTGGACGACAGCGGAGAGTATCGGAAGAAAAAAACTGGCTGGGATAACAGCTGGCTCAGTTGGTGGGAACGTCGTCAAGGAAACTGCAATGGCATCGTTCGCTGGCCTGACGGAATTCTTCTTCCTTCCTTCGCCTTCTGGCAGCCAAAGTGGTGGTGTCAAGTGTCACCAAAGAGGAGCAAGATAACGCCAGGATTGGTAAGTAGCTTACAGGACTTTCAGCGCCGCGCTCTCAAGTAATGTTGTACTTATCGTGTCCAATGGTTGGAATTGAAGCCTCTGAGACAATGCTTAGAAGGGGGAATAATTTGTTGGAATATTATAGATTAAAGAAACTATTAAACTATTAAAACTATTAAACTTTTTGTGCTGATAAAAATGAAAGTAAATCAATATTTTGACTTTTTAGTAGTTAAACATATAAGAAGTACACTTATTTTCTGGCGAATTATATACAGATTTCTCTGTCGTTTTAGTATGAGTTTATAATTTAACGAAAGCCTCAAGCAAGCGATCCCTGAAATAATATTTTTCAAGCTAAAGTTTCAGTAGTTTATTTAAAGTAGTAGTCTATTTGATCTGTAAGATACAAGTGCAGGCATCACAAGGTGAAGTAAAGTCTAATCAACATAAACATATATGATGTGTAAAAGTAAACGTAAAGATGGTTTATCATACAATTCTGAAAATTATTGTGATAATGCTGATGATATCAGTCACACTGTTTGTACAATCAACTTGATACACTTAGATGCATTACCTGTTTTAGTACAATTAAAAATGTTCTACCCTGATTTATATAAGAGACAATAAAATTAATTATTTTTAATAATAATCAATAAATATTCACGGAATTAAATATATAGCATACATGAGAGAAGTTTAAAATCCCAATAAAATATTAACAACAAGCGTAATAAGTAAGTACACCCAAAAAAAAAACCAAGAGTTTAAACTTAATACGCGTTGTCTCAAAATTATACTCCAAGCAGTATAACGAGCTTAGTATTGATTTCATACTTAATAATATAACTTTTATACTGAAAAGTTTAGCTTTTATACTCAGTAGTTTAAATTGTATATTTTCGAGTATCATTTTTATACGAACCTACATCGAAAATTCGATAACATAGTGCTATCTCTGTTTGTCGCAATAGGGATTTTTGTCAAGGCTTGGTAAATCTAAAAATAGATTCTTGTATGGGTTATGTTATTCGCCCCGCGTATAAAATCCTCGTATAGCTATTTATGACGATCTCTCGTGTGATGCCGAATGGCGGAAGGGGTAAGACACTCGCCTGCCATACATATGTAAGGTTGGGAGTTCGAGCCCTCGGTGAGGCGAATGTTTTCAGGTTATGTGTTTTCTTGTGTTTATTTGTCATTCAGATCGCATATGTATATAATTATGTAATATAAATATCACATTCTCTTAAAATCAACCATAGATAAAAAAGAAAGCAATTATCGCAACGAGCAGCATAGTAGGGAAATAAATAAACTTTTTATACAAAATAATATGGAATCTATAATTTTTGCTTACAAACAGTTTATAGAGTTAATACGAAATAGTTTAGAATTTCTACGCAAGAGGATAGAATTTAAACGATTTGTTATACTGCGTAGTATAAAACTTATACTGCGTAGTATAAAATTGATAAAGTCGAAAGTATACATTTTATACTTTCGAAAGTATAAAATCAATAAGCATCTTATTAAGACATTTTTGATACTCGAAAGTATACAATTCATGTAACAATCGTATCGATTCTATGACGATTTTTTTTTGGGTGTAGTAGCAAACGCTCATATAAAGTGTATAATTACTGTATGGAAATTTAAAGCAGATATTATTAATATTATATTTAAAAAATATAAACAAATAATAATAAATCTGTAATACGCAACAGCAAGGATAGGGCTTAAAGTTAATGATAACTGTATTACCCTGAAATAAATATAAAATTATTGCGTAATCCCTAGATTTTGTTTTCTCTGTAGAGGAAGCCGTGAGACACGTGCATGGACACTTAAGTGCGTCTGGCGGGAAATGCACATGCCACAAAATGCAGATCGACCTGATCACAACAAGTCCAAACAACCCGAGTGTTTATTTATAATTTACACCTAGGCGGCAGCAACAAGTTGCCCCAGTTCCCAGTTTGGTGCCTCAAAATCGGAGGCCCTTAGACCTTGCCCACAGTGCCGCTGGCGTCGTCTAATTTTAAATCGAAAATGAAAACAGAGAGAATCGGTATCACAACAGTTGCCATATCTCTCGAGCGCAGTTCCAAGCATCAACAAAAAATCAACAAAGAAATATTAACCAAAATAAATCCGAAGCGCGATGAGGAGAACACGAGAACGCACGGTCTTTGGCAACTGCGAGAACCTAACAATTTCGAACACGAACACGAGAACGGGAAAGCGGAAAAACGGAAAACAGTCTTTCAGTTCGGTTTCAGCTTTTCGAAAATAGCCAACAGAGTGATTTGAATCGGTGAAGGAATCAGAATCACTATCTCTATTCGGGAGACAGTCGCTGGCCAAACGCGACGCAACTGCGAATGCAGGCGGACGATCGGGCGGTCGGTCCAACTATATAAAAATAAACCGAAACCGAAAGCAAGAAGAAGCCGTCCGAGCAGGCTGTGCCAAAAAATTTCAAAATTAGAGTACATATAGTGATGTGCGGTCGTTTGCGTTGTAAATAATTCGTTAAGCCAGTGACGACCTACTACAACGAATCATAATAACAATACGAATATTATCCAAACATGTCTGCCCTGAGTGTAGGACGCAAGGGCAGCGCCCAGCTGGAGGTTATGCAAAAGGCCGGCTGGAAGATCGATGAGAACGAGAAGGGTAATAGGCCGAAAGATCCCCTGTCAAGTCGGTGGAATAATTTGAATCTTGTCCCCTAAAATATATGTGTGCCAGCCTGCTATATAGATGTGGATGAAGATGATGACGAGGCTGCCGGTGGAGCTGATGATTCCAAGCGCGTCTACTCCAAGTGGAACTACCTGCCAGACCTGATACTCGAGGAAATATTTACATATCTCACCCCCAAAGAGCGCTACTACTCGGGCTTGGTAGGTATTTATTAAAGATAAAGATGTGTTAATATTGAATAAACTTAGTTTACTTATCTGATCTTATTTTTAAATAATCTTTCTCTTAGAGGTCTTATCCTATTAAGTGTCAGAAATCATAAACCTATAAAAGCCGCTAATAGAGACAAAAGGCTTGATCTGGTTGTTAACCGAGCTAAAAGCATTGAATGACGAATGTTGATTGGCTTTTATTTGTGTAAATGTGTCTTTGTTTGGATTTTATGATATAAACAAATTTTGTAAAACAATTCCTAGCAAGCACTTTGAATTTTACATACTAGGAATTGTTTTACGAAAAGTTCTTTTAATCTAGTATATTCAATATTTTTAAATCGCATAAAAACTTCCAGAATTTAAAAGCACATCCATTTTTGTAAGTACCTCAGTTCTCATAGTAGATATAGGTATAGTTTTTCCAGGAAACATATGTCGAAGCCTCTAGATAAGTTTTCCGAATTACACAATCACAATATATGTATATACCCTCAATATTTCTGTGTCAAAAATAAATATGGAATAATTAGTAATTATGAAATAATTACTTTTGACTTAAATTCGACAAAATTAAATATTTTGCAATCGAAAGATTTGTAAAAAAAGAATGCAGATAGGTAAACAACTATTCTTTTCTTTGTACATATCTACACATCTTTCCAGAATATTTACCCATCAATTCTTCATTTCTTGATCTCCTCAGGTTTGCCGGCAATGGTACCGCGCCTTTTACTTGCCAACGGTTTGGAACAACTTTGTGGTGGATGATCGCACCCTAACCCGAGCCAAATACAACTACTACTCCGGCTGGCAGTACTGCCTCGACCACATGCGAACCCAGAACTGTCTGGCGAGGATTGGGAAACATTTGAGGGGAATCGAGTTTCGGCCTTGGCACAGCTTCAACAACATTTACCAATTTATGACTCTTTTGTCATGGAGCATGGATAAAGTAAAAATAGTTCTGAGATTTCAAGATTTATTTTAACATCGGAAGTTAAAGCTTTAGCTTTATCTTTTATTTTTCCAATATTTAAGCTAAAGTTTTTTTTATTTTTATTAATATTTTTAGGGCTCCGAGCTGAATGCTTCGCCGGAGCTAGTTGGCATGGGTCGCCGGATCCGCTCGCTGGTCTATCACTTTCCCTGCAACATGTCGCAGCCCAACGATCCGGAGGGAATCAAGCTCTTTGGCACTGGAGGTCAGCTGCTGAAGGGTCTGAAGGAGCTGCTCCTTCGCCTGACAGACCTGCACACTCTGAAGCTGGTGGATTTTGTGCTGGAACGCTTCGAGGCGAATCACTTGCTCGACGAAGTCGTCTGCAGCTGCTGCACCAAGATGCGAGTCCTTAACTTGGTAAATGTGACCACGACGCACTGCCCCATCATGCATGTGGGCCTGTTCCTGAACCTGCAGGTAAAATATAGAATTTAAATCGTTTTTGCACTGCCTAATAGGGAGTTGTGGTTTTTTCCAGGTGCTCACCATTTCCCCCCAGAACATTGACGACGATGTCCTATCCCTGCTGGCGGACACCAAGCTGCGCCACTTGTATCTGCTGCAGAACTGCTATACGCCAAGCCACCTGACAATAAGTGCCTGCGGGGTGAAGGCCTGGCGCAGCCTGAAGAAGACCAATCCACGCATGCGCGTCCACCTGCGGCTGGAGAACATGTCCGATGGCGAGGTGGTGCTGCAGCCTGAGGCGCCTGTCCACAGCATCACGTACTGGGCCCCGCAGGCGCGGATCCGGGCCGACCTGCTGGTCCGAATGGTGGACCACTACCGTAACACGCTGGCCGTCTATGGCCACGAGCTCCTGCCCCGCTTCTCCAGCCCGAAGCCCTTTCACAACCGCGTCGACAGCCTGATGCTGCTCCTGTGCCGGCAGTGCTTTAATCTGGACACACTGGTAAGTGACTGGTGACTAATTCGAGGGTAATTCCCTCGTTTAATTCGCAGCCACTTATCA
Organism: Drosophila tani; assembly: GCA_008042535.1. NCBI lineage: Eukaryota > Metazoa > Arthropoda > Insecta > Diptera > Drosophilidae > Drosophila > Drosophila tani. The sequence continues at coordinate 67,369 of VNJO01008494.1, read as the reverse complement.
CCTTATCTCCGTTTAGATAATCCGCGAGAAAGTCTCCACCTCGACGCTATTGCTAATCGCGCGAACTGCCAAGAATCTGCAGCACCTTTACGTGAGACGCTTCGCTGTGATTCTGCGCTGCGACTGGCCAAGGCATCCGGAGTGGAGCGACGAATTCTACGCCTGGCTGAAGCGGAACTCCCGATCCTACGAGGCTGTGGAGCGGGAGATATCACAGATCCTGGGAGAAAAGTGGCGTCTGCTCAGCGATCGCGACTTCAAGCAGCTGACTGTGAATGTGAAATCGGGAGTCTAGATCGGGATTGAGCCTTTCAGAGATTCTCTGTTCTCCCTTCCCGGGGGTCTTGTGATAAACGGTGTAGAGCTTTAACGAATTACCCAAAGTTTACTGTACGAAATAAAGCAAATTGTTTTCGATATTTTAGCTAATTGGCATTGAAAGGTTGCTGAAATTTACTTTGCTTCTGTTTGTCCACCTTGGACGGGAATTTCCAAAATTACAGGTGAGGGAATGATTTAAAAGGCAATGCATTTTAGCCAGATGCATCAGTTCATTGGCAAGCTTACCAGAGACATGAAGACCTTATTCGTTATCTTTGAACTTTTGTTTATCATCATCGCTGGGGTATCTGGTGTACCTCATCACTATGATCCTCATCACGATCCTCACTACGATCCCCACCATGATCATCACTACGATTTCCACCACGTGCGTTATTTTCCGCACCACGATCCCCATTTGGATTTTCACTACCATCACTATTAATAGATGCTGATGCATTCAATAATATTTTGTTGACAAAGATTTAACAAAATAAATGTAAAACTCAAATTTTTGGTAAAATAAAGAGTAATATTCAGTAATAATACATCAGGTGTTTCAATTTTCGACCTATAAATTAAGTTCCTAATTTAATTGTATTATTTGCAATGGAAAATATTTCATTGCACACCTTTTGACACCTTTTCAATTAATTTAAAATCCCCAGCAATTTCCTCAGCCCCCCTAGAAGTCATAATTCCCATCTCTTTCTTCTTTCTTTGAACAAATAATAATGCGTAAGCGCAAGCTTAAGTGCGAAATAAAGCAAAAATATCGTGAACAATTGCCAATTTGCATTGGAGGGGGATATACATCTCTCCGAGCAATTCGCACCTTCAGCCGGCTGGAGAAATTTACTTGATTTTGTTTGTTCACGTTGGGGATTGAAATTCCCAAAAAACGTAAGCCAGATCAGATCGACTTAAAAGCCCTCAGCAGAGCCTTGAATGCGTCAGTTTGTTGAGAGATCTTGCCCAGTAACATGAAAGCCATAATCGCGCTAATCGGACTCTGTGTGCTCTGCGTTCTTGGACTTGCAGAGGCAACACCTATTGTTGTGGGATTGCCTCTACCGCTGCCCATTGGAGTGGGATTCGGAGTGCCGCCACCTCCGCCTTATGGATACTACCCCTACCATCATCACCACCATCATTATCCCCATGATTATGGCTATGGGTATGGAGGCTATGGATACTAAAGACCCAGAGTTGTGCGATACTAAGTTATGCCTTTGAATGTACTGAAATAAATTAATAAAATAATATTTATACTTAAAAAAACATGAAATTAAGTTGCAATGTCAAATAATATATTTTTAACAAGAGGAAAAATAATTGGATAATTGTTTTATATTTGTAAAGTAATTTCAATGTAAGAATGAAACGAAAAAAACTGGTAATTCGTTAATTATTATCAAAAATAAATATAATTAAATCCTTTAACTTCTCCCAAAAAATTAATGAAAAACTGTCGGAAAGTAAGAAAAAATGTTAAATAGCTCTGTATATGGTATATAAATAACACTTAAGATTACACTAATAATTTTATGTTTGGAAACTTAATGTATTAAAAAACATTTAACTGTGTTAATTTTTTAAACATTGTGTGTGCTTTTTTACAAAGGAACTTTTATTTCACATGTAAATAAATTCCAGATTTATATGGAAACCATTAGATTGATGTAATTTATATTTTTAACATTATTATTTATTTAAAACGGTTCATATTCAACAGTTAATAATATAAAAATAATATTAGTATCAAAGCTAGTTAGGTGAATTATACACCTAGCTTTTACACAATGTATTTTTCCATACCTAGGAAAACATTATCCACTGGGTTTTCCCGAAAGCTCGGCTTGGACACCTACCCCAACCATTTGTGCTTGCCGCTCAACCATTTTATGGGAAGTTACCGCAAAAAGCTCCCTGCATTGCAGCTCGGGAAAGCTTGTCCTTTGCATTCTGGCTTTCGGCCACGACGACCTTGAATGCAGCGTCGGCGGCGGCAGAGGGAAAAGCGAATCAATGCAGGCAGGAAAATTCAATGTCAGTGCCAAAGCTCCGGGCGGCATTTAACCCGCCTCCGAATTCAGTTGCATACTTTCGGGCCGACGTCACATTACGTATACGCAACGATGGGTGAGCGTTATTAATACGATATATAGGTGGGAATCGAAGAATTCAAGTGGCGCTCGCGAGAAATTGCGAAAGGCGACGGTGGAAGAGACAAATTTAGACGAGTCTCATTGAACATTGGACGGCATAGAGGCGACGCAGGAGGAGATTCTCCGTTTCTCTGGGCCAGAGCAAACTGTTGCTGGTGCTGCTGCTGGGGCTGCCACTGGGCCTGAGCCACTGGGTGGCTGTGGTGGCGCTGGTGGCGGTGGCAGTGTATCTCTGGCGGGTGGCAGTGCCGAGCGATGATCATGACCGCGTAAAGACGCATATAAATATAATTAAATCAACAAAGTATAAGCAGACCGACAGCGACGCAGCAGCAACAACACCAGCAGCAGCAAGGGGATTGTGTAACTGTAACGGCACCGAAATGAACAAGACCATCCTGCACTGGAGCTACCTGAACTTCAAGGATGTGCCCATGGACCTGTTCCTGTACGAGGACCTCGAGGAGGTCTACCTCAAGGAGAACTTCATCTCGGTGATACCCAAGTGGCTGCTGAACATCACAACCCTCAAGTTTATCCACCTGGCGGGCAACAATCTCAGCGAGCTGCCCACGGACATCTATATGCTGGAGAATCTCGAGTTCCTGGACGTCTCCAACAACGAGCTGACGGAGCTGCCCCCCACCTTGGGCCTGTTGCTGAGCCTCCAGCAGCTAAACGTGGCCGGCAACCAGCTCACCGAGCTACCAGTGGGTGAGTGTGGAGCTCGTAGTGACAGATTTTTGGAACCATTGCATTCGCCTGTTCCGTCTCCCCCCCAGAACTGAGCAGCTTGCGCAATTTGGAGCATCTGAACATCGGCAAAAACCAATTTCGCCGCCTGCCGCCGCAGCTGAGCGAGTGCGTCCGCCTCAACGAGCTGAACGTGAGCGACAACGAGGCGCTAGTGCACATCCCCGAGCGCATCTCTAACCTGCCCATGCTGCAGTCTCTCGCCGCCGATCGTGAGTAAACGCAGAGATCGTGACACACTCGGAGAAATCCGCATTTTTTGGCTCGCTTGCAGGCTGCTCTCTCGTCTACCTGCCGGCCGCCCTCTCCAAGTTCATGAACCATGTGCGCATCTTCCACAACACGGCCATCAACTATATTCCCATGGTGTACGAGAGGTTCTACCAGAATTTCTACGACAACCGCCAGAGGATAACTCCCATGTAACTTCTTATAACTACATACCTTTTTGGGAAGAATTTCATTAATCTTTTCCTTATTCAACACTCACCCCCTTCCTTAGCGCCGTTCCTCGCAAGGGTCTGTTTTGGATTCGTGAGCTGGAGACTAACTCCCGGCTGGTTCTTCCTGTTGGCACCCGCACAGTATTTCCGGTTCCGTCCACGGAGAACCGGGTCACGCTCTACGACGACTGTCTACACGCCCTGCAATCGCTGAACCGCTCCACGCCCATCTACGAAAATGCCGCACTCCATCGCCTGCTCCCGGAACCCTACATGAGCCGTCACCTCAACAACGGTCCCATCGCCCGCTGCACGACTTCCACCTGCTCGAGGTGTCTGTACACCTCGTACTACTTCATGGTCGTGAAGAGGTGGGTCCGCGTTCTAAGTTAGTCACATGCTCATTGTTTTGATGCGTCCGAAACCGGTCCGCTTTCTAATGGGGGCGAATGGACCTATCACAACCGCAAGAAGCACGGAGAAGGTTGACTATGATGGACTTACTTACCAAAACAAATCAGTTTATAAAATTAATCACCAAAGCTTATAAAACCTACATGAAAATCGTATTATTAAATTCTTGTACCTTTCTTCAGGCGCGGCAGCACCTCCAAGCAGCTATTTACCTGCAACTTTTGCACAAATCGCTGCGCCATCCTCTGGCTGTCCAGCAATGACAAGAAATACTACCAGTTGCCCTGGCGAGTTTCGGATGATGATGACGACGATGTAGTTCCCGATTCTGGTGGCAAGTAGAGGGTAATGCCAGAGGAATACTCCAAGCCCCGTTGTATATATAGTCATATGTACATGTATTATTTTTTAATTATTATCTTTAATTACCATTAATTAGTTTTGTACATGTTATGTTAATCCTAATGACGAACTACTGGCAACCGGCGCCATGTGTCCAAAGAGAAAGCTCCCGCGACCTGTAACTTACAACCTATAGAAAACTCTGTGTAGGTCCCCGCTCATGGAGGTGCACATAGTCGTCCAGGAGGCAGTGAGATGCCTGGGGAAAGGCCCTCCGACAGTTCACGCCATGACGACCCATCCTATAGGCATCCAAGTAGCGCCGGTCCAGCGTGCGATGAGGTCTGTGGGAGGATCAGAGTCAACTAATCTTTCAAGTGAAAGAGAGATCGATCTCACCTTAAAATTCTGTGGAGCAACTGCGCATAGAGCCCACTGTGCTCGTCCACCTGCCCATTTTCGCAAATCAAACGCTCCAGACAGGCACTCCCATTCTGACCCAACTGATTCATGTAACCCTCGGCGAACCGGAAGAGAAGGAGCTGCGGTTCATCCACCAGGAGACGAGCTGGCACCGAAGGAGCTGGAGCTGGTGCTGGCTGGCTCTCAGGACCCTTGAGGTCCCGCGAGCTGCCCCAGAGCTTCCACCAGTAGATGGGCGTCTGGGGCTCATTGAACTGGTAGTGGAAGTTCATCAGCCAGACCAGCTGGCGCCAGGCCTTCTTCTCCATAAACGGAACCGGAAAGGCACAACCAGAGACAAACTGTTACGATACAAATTACTGTAATGATTACTATATATGTTAATGCTCAATAAATACTTGATGTCTGACCTTAATCACGCCCCCGTTCTGATAGATCAGGAAGCGCTTCTGCCGCCGATGGTGTCGCCAGGCAGTCAGGTTGGCCTCCAGAGCGCCCACAGCTTCCAGAGCAAGGAGGAAAAGAACGATCTTCGGACTATAAAGAGGGAATACTTGTCAGTGGACCTTACACAATTATCACTTTACGGTTCAACACTCACAACAGGTTCATTCCGCCGCTTCTTGTGCTGTCCGCTCGAGGTCTTGACAACGTTTACCGCCACGATTCTTACAGACCAAGTGCTGGGCCAGCGACTTACTATGCTTAGACAGGTGGTGATAGCGCCAGAGAGAGGTGAGAACACGCACGTGCTTCGGTGGGTTTCCTGCTTTTGCCTGCCAGACTAATTAGCAAACAATACGTCTGCACCGAAGACGGCCTATGGTCAGCGGTGGCCCTGACTCTAGAAAGTCATTGGACCGCGACACCAATTCAATCACAGATTGGAATGAGATGCTTTCAGGTTCAAATACGACGCGTTGCTGTGACGTGAGTCAAGCACAGGTGGGACTGGCTATGAAGGGAAGCAGAGGAAAAGGAAATAAAATAGTTTTGGTCGCAGGATTTATTTTATAATACCATATTTATATATTAGGTAAAAAAACGTAGTAATAAATATTGTAACATTTTGTAATCTCTCTTAGATATTTGTTAGGTTTTTATAAAGGTTATTGGCCTTGTTTTTACAGGCTCAAGCTTAAAATTCCCAACTAGTTCCTGTTGATAAACTGTGCTTAAATTATTTTATCTTGCCATTTGTTAAAAATAAATATTAAGAATCAATAATTTCATTATATTGATCATATATTTATTATCTTGATTAGCATCAACAGGCGAAGTTATCTAGTTATATGAAAATCGAGATCCCGGGTATTAAAAGAACTAGAGATGGGAAACTTGGTATGATGCCGGGAATTACAAGAACTAGATATGGGAATCTTGGTATTAAAATATTTGTTGTATTCTGCATTTTCCTGAAATATTTTTGTATGTAAAATTCCTTTACGACAGATTGAATCCAAGTCTTGAAACTCTCTAACAACTATTCAAATTTATTAAATAATGGAAAAATATGCTTTAATACAACAACTAAGAAATTAACTTAAAAGAAGGTATACAAAATTTCAAATCGTTTTTTTGTCCCTTTAAGTTCTTGACATAATTTCAACTAATTATTAAAAATACTGCGTCAACAAATTATTAACTTCATCAGCTGCGTTAATCAATTAACACAACAAATACACGCATTGCGATGTATACCCAACGATGGAAGCTCTATGGAAACCACTACCAGTTGCTGGTGGTAGGTTGACTTGTTGGCCAGTTGACTTTCCGGGCTGCCATGGCGAGTGAAGCCATTGCCATAGCTCCGTTTGTTCCATTTATCGAACAGCAGCGGCGGAAATGTCGAAACACTCGGCCAGTCCAGGATTCTGCTGCGTGGCGTTAACTGCCACAGACTTGGTTTTGGCTTCGACACAAATGTAACCACAACGTTTTGGCTGAGGATTTGCCTAAAAGAAAATAATAAATTTAAAATTCCAAGTTTACGCAATTATCCCCTAAGATGATGCGACTACCGGGGATGCCCATGCTGCCAGGCGCACAGTTCTACGACGTAAGTTGGCGTACCCCGAAACTCCCACTACTTGTACTCTTTCCACTCCTCCCAACAGCGTGGCAAGCGTCGCCATCCGCGCCAGCAGACCCTGATGCACTACCAGGGCATCCAGATGCTGTCCGACCGCCGGGAGCCGGAGCTGGTGGAGCCCAATGGCATCGTGGCCGATCCCAAGTGCCCGCCCGTTCCTGCCCAGATCAACAGCCTGTGGGCCCCGAAGGCCACCACCAAGCTGCCACCCTGGCTGGCCTATGACAAGCAAGTGCTCTGCTTCAGCGCCTACTTCAAGGAGAACCTCACCGAGATCTACCACGCCCCCTACCAAGTGCGCAAGGTGAAGATCTACTTCTACCTGGAGGACGGCACCATGCAGGTCACAGAGCCAAAGGTGGAGAACTCTGGCATTCCGCAGGGCTGCCTGGTGCACCGCCAGCGCATCCCGAAGGCACCGCCCACCGACCGCGAGTTTATCTCCATCTTCGACCTGAACGTGGACATCGATGTGCAGATCTTCGATCGGGTGTACCACATCAGCGGATGCGATGTGTTCACGCGGCAGTTCCTCAACCGAGCGGGAATCTTTGTGCCAGAGACCCAGCAGGAACCAAGGTAGGTCTTGGGGCTCCTTAAGGGGGAAATTGTATAGAGAATATATTAAAAATTAGGAACTAAATTCAGTTAAATATCTAAAGTCAAAGCCTTCCTTTGCCTCAATTTCCGACCCCCATAAAAATTTTATATTTGGAACCCTTAATAAATCTTTAAATGTTTCTTAAACTATTTAACGAATTAAGTTGAAATTTTCAAATAATTTTAACTGATCAAATTTCTATAATTTTACAAACTTTTAAACCCTGAACTAATATTATATAAATAATCCCTATAAATTTCCATTTTTATCCAAGTGATCCCACCACCGAAATCCGCAAACGTTCGGGTCTGAAGCAGACAGGAACATCCTGCTCATCGGCTCTGCCCAAACGTCATTCCTTTGCCCAGTTCTTGGAGTTCGACCGGCGGGTGCTCAAGTTCCAGGGCTATTGGAATGACAGAAGCGAGTTCGGCGATGTGCGAAAGCTGGAGATCTGTTACTACCTGGCAGACGACACCATTGACATAAAGGAGAAGTTCCCGCGGAACTCGGGACGTGAGGGACCGAGCACTTTCCTAAAGCGTGGCAAGCTGCCCAAGGAGTTCACGGGGCTTCCCCTGCCGGGCCAACAGACGGCGGTAACCTTGCTCAATGTCCTCGGCAGCAATATGCGTGATGTGCGTTACGTAGCCGACCCATTGAACACGGGCCAGAAGCCATTGCATCATTACACCGACCAGGATCTGCAAATAGGAGCTGTGCTGAATGTCTTCGGAAGGCCTGTGGTCCTCACTGGCTGCGATCAGTTCACCCAGAGCTACTACAGGGAGAAGGTGAGTTCTGGGAAGGTTACAAGATTCACATTATTTTTATACTTTATTCGTTATTATTTTTTTAATTCAGTATGGCATCCAGGAGTTCGGATCACAGCCCATTCCGGAGCGCAACGATGTACGACCCTACACCCAGGGCGGCGGTATGGCCAGCCGTCGCCTGCCGCCCTACAATGGCTGGGGCAGCCACGAGGATTCCGAGGGCAACTGCATCACGGTGGAGCCCAAGCCACCGCAGGCAGACTTCAAGAAGCTCTTCAAGTACGATGGCTGCATCCTACGCTTCGGGGCCAAGCTCATCTCCGCAATTCGGGACAATGGAGAGCGCGACTTTGTCATCAGCTACTTCCTCGCCGACGACACGGTCCAGATCTACGAGTCGTCGCGTCGCAACTCGGGCTTCCTGGGCGGCGAGTTCCTCAAGAAGGCGCGTGTTCCGCTGCCGGGTCAGGATATGTTCGGCTCCTCGCGACCGGCGTACTACCGGGCCAATGACTTCTACATAGGACGCACCATGACGCTGAAGGATCACATCTTCCACATAGTTTCGGCCGATGAGTTCACCCTGCTCTACATGGAGCAGCATCCCAGCGAGGTGAGGATGGTTGCTTTGCATAAATATATATCTTATAAAATATATATCCTTTCCCGTCCCAGTTCCCCGTGGCAGACATCAAAATCATTATGCAGAAAATCCGGGATGCCGTGCGCCCCGAGTACAAGCAGTTCGTGTTGAGCTGCAAGCCGGACGGAGATCTTGGGGACTACACCACCGTGGGCTTCGACACGCTGCGTTCCACGCTCCTGTCCTACCTGTCCAAGGAGTGCCTGCTCAACCACGAAATAGTGACCGTGTGCCGCTACTTCTCGGCCGAGCAGGCAATGCCCCCCAGCTGCGACAGGAACCGCGTGCGGGCAGCCGCCCAGCTGGAGCTGAAGCGAGCCCTGTGGAACAGCGTGGACGAGCTGAACGACCACCTGAGCCACATCAATCCGGCCTGCAAGCCGTACATCAGCGAGGCCCAGGTGAGGTCCACCCTGCGAGGCTGCCGGCTTCCCTTCAGCCTGGAGCTGGTCGAGGACATACTGATGGTGCTGCAGCGCAACGGGCAGAACGAGATCGAGGTGCGCGACTTCCTGGCCTTCTTCAACATGCGCAGCGACCAGGTGCCCGACATTGCGCCCCTCAACATCGCCTTCGAGCTGTGCCCCAAGCTGCCGTTCCTGCACAAGGGCCGCCTGGTGGACTTTACCTGGTTCTTGGCCTATCTCGGCCTGGAGGAGGAAATGAAGCGTGCCAACATTTAAGAACGTAGATAGGCAGAGGCAGGGCTTATCAAAAATTGCATGTATATACAGAAAAATTCGTGGCAATATAACTTTCGGAATGGTGAACTTTGTGCTTAAGACCTAGGTGTATATTGTGTATCCTACAGTTTGGACTCGGTGAGCCAGTTAAAGGACTGCGGCTTGCGGTCGGAGGACGGGCTGATGGCCACGTTGATGATGGTCGGCCTGTCCGTCAGCTGGTTGGCCTCCCTGACAGCCGCCTGCAGCTGCTCGATCTCCGTGCAGAAGTGGCCCTGCATGCCGAACATTTTCATCATCTCCTCGTAGCGCACCTGAACGCCCAGCGCCGAGGGTGGCGTGCTGCAAGATAAGATTAGTGGTTAAGTACTGCCTCCCAGATAAGCTGATAAGCCGAAGAGGCGAGGTACTTACATCTGGGTCAGATCGCCCTCGCTGCGAATGGCCTCGAAGGTGTCCTTGTCGAAGCCCCCGTAGATGCCGTTGTTGTTCACAATTACAATGGTCACTGGCAGCTTGTACCGCACCATGGTCTCGATCTCCATGCCGGAGAAGCCAAAGGCGCTGTCGCCCTCCACGCAGAGGACGCGCTTGCCGGGCGCAAAGTCGCGGCAGAAGAGGGCGGCGGCCACGGCGAAGCCAGGACCCACGCCCATGGTGCCGAAGGTGCCGGCATCCAGGCGATGGCGCGGCTGCTCGTTCAGCAGCATGGACCGGCCAATGTCCATGGTGTTGGCCCCTTCACTGACAATGATCGTGTCCTTGGGCAGCAACTCCCGCAGGTGGTGGAAGACCGCGTAGTAGTTGAGGGGCGTCTCCGTGTTCAGCGACATCTTCTGCACGGTGTCGCGGTTCTGCTTGCACTTGACGGCCAGCTGCTTCCACCAGTCCTGCTCGTAGCCGAAGCGGAAGTTCACGGCGTTCATCTGCTCGAACAGCTGCTCCGCGAAGGGCCGGATGTCCGCCTGGATGGCCACCGAAGCCACCACAGAGTTGTGCAGCTCCTCGGGGTTGATGTCCACCTGGATGAACTTCACGTCCTTGTCGTATCGCGGCTGCTTGCCGAAGTGCAGGATCCAGTTGAGGCGAGCGCCCAACAGCAGCACCACGTCCGCCTTCTGCAGAGCCAGGGTGCGGGCCGAGGAGACGCACTGGGGCGCCGTGTCGGAGACCACGCCCTTGCCCATGGGCGTGGGCAGGAAGGGCAGGTTGGTGTTCTCGATAAAGTGGCGCAGCGTGTTCTCGGCATGGGCGTAGGCGGAGCCCTTGCCGATGATCACCAGCGGACGCTTCGCCTGGCGCAGCAGCTTGGCGGCCCGGATCACATCGTCGTGGGGAGGATAGGCGAGTGGCGGGGCCGGATGCGCCATCGCCTTGTAAATTCGATCCTCCACAGCCTTCGACTGGAGAATGTTGCCGGGGAAGTCCAGGTAGGCAACACCGGGACGTCCGTAGGTGGCATACCGCACCGCCTTCTCCACGTGCAGCGGGATGAGGGCGGCGGTGGCCGGACGCGCGGCATACTTGCAGTAGGGCCGCGAGAGCTCCACCTGCGGGCACTCCTGGAAGCCGCCGATGCCCTCGTGATCCTGATTGGTGGCACCGCCAATCACAACCAGCGGCCAGCAGTTCACCTGGGCATTGGCCATGCCGCCTAGTCGGGGGGATTTACGCTCGATTAGCACCAATCCAAAGGTGGTTTCTTATCTTCCTCTGGCCATACCTGTTACATGGAGCAGTCCGGGTCCGGATACCACCAGGCAGACGCCCGGCTTCCCCGTGAGATAGCCAATCGCCTGGGCGGCATAGCAGGCGGCCTGCTCATTGCGCATTCCAATGTACTTCAGTCCGGCGGCCTGGAAGGCCATGGACAGCTCGATGACAGGGATTCCGATGATGCCAAACACATACTCCACGCCCTGTTCGAAAGAATAGAGTCCAAGATGAGTGCATAGTTCATAGGCTACTGAGATAAGATTCAACGAGCGGAAATCGATTGTTATCTAAATTTGACAATCGAAACTGATAGTCTAAATTTAAAGTTAAGCTAAGTGCTGTTATCTTTCAAACTTTAAGCTTTCTTGGCAGTTGAGAAACTTGATTTTAAATGGCAGATTGCAGTTACATTTAAAGAATGCTACTGATAAGTAAAATGTACGTTTATCTTTCACTAAATTCTACGTTTCGTTGCCTTAAGTAACAAGGAACTGGGCACACCTACGTTGCACTAACGGTATCCCCCCTCAACTAACCCCAAAAAAAGTCATAAAGTACCGGTATTTACCTAATCCATTTATCCATCAATCAAACATTCAAGAACCTAACCCAAGCAGTTTATAGTGCAAATCACTGGGCAATATGCAAACACGTTTTCAAGTGATTGCCCCGCCGGACGGAATCCGGTCCGGTTAAAGTTTTATTGATTTTAATCTGGCGGCCCCCTGCGATAATCGGCCCCGCTGTATGCAGCAAACAACACAAGGGTGTTTGGGTCGTGGCTGTGGGCTAAACCTTTGGAACACTGACTTTATCACAATCCGCTCGCTCGTTGGTTGGTCTTTTATGAACAACAGGAATAATCGGTCGGGAACAAGCAACAACTACCAAGTGTTTTTGAACTTTGCACAACAAACAGGTGCCTAGATAAGAGCGCGATCCATTGTTCTTGCCAGGTCCGAAGATTCCACGGCATTTTCGGCGCTGGCGTGGTATGCGTGCGCGAAGATCGCATCAAAGATAATTGGCGAGTGCATTTTTTGAGACATGCTGGTGATCCTCTCTCTTACCTGTTGCTTCAGTGACTCGGCAATAATCTGCACGGCTTCGACCTCGGCCATTTTGTGCGCTGCTTGTGGTAATTGTGCTAAAAATGTTAAGTGCGCCGCCGCGTTACCTTGCGTACTGGCTAAAAATTAGTTAAACAAATTAAAATATATAGAGTCGAAGAGAAACGGTGACCGCAGCAGCGTGACCGCGCCGGACAAATCGTAAAATACCATTTATCTCTCGAAAATATACTAAAAAAATATACCACTTAATAGTTTACAATACACCACTAAAATACCATAAAAAATGTCAGTTAAAACGACTGAATATTTAAATTCGGTATACAAATATATAAAATAGATTTGATAACAAAATTTATTATTATATATAGTAGTACTAAAGGTAAGTTCATTTTATTTTTAATTTCATTTTATATTTTAAAATCAATATTTGGATTCAATTTCTTAAAATTATGAAAATCCATAAATAGTATCTCTATCTAGGTGTGGAAAAATTGTATTCAGAAGATACCATAAAATAATACCATGAAACGGCACTGCCAGACTGCGAAAACATCGATGAAAACAGAGAAAGTGGAGAAATTAGAAAAGTGAAACTTGCTACTTTCAAAAGCTCACATGAAAAGGGTGAGAAACTTAGCTTTTAGCATTAAAGTAAGCAAACTACGTGAAGTAATCCAAAACGTAATCTGTGTGTGTGTAAGGTAAGGCTGCAAAGCAGAACCTTGAAATATATCACCTGTCCCTAAGAAAGATACTGAAGAATTATTGTTCCAAACAACTTAATTTGTTTACCTTTTTAGTATTAAAAGTTTTTTTAATTAATTACATGTTTAGTTTAAAGCAATTATATTAATAAAATGTATAGAAATTAAAGCCGCATAATTGAAAGCAATAACCGCATTGCTGAACTTGAAGAGAGTGTGCAGAGCATTCACAATATTGTCTCTGAGAAGAACGAAACAATTAAGTCCCTGCAGAAAGAAAGCAGGAAGAGGGGCAGGCGCATAGCCCAGATATCCGACGCGTCCCGAGACATTGAAGAGCGCATCCAACACTTTATAGATGGGGAAGGACGAGCGGTAAGGTATCCCGCGAGCAGGAGGAAGCTGCTCTCCATGAGCAATTAGAGAAAGCTGGGGCCGAAGACCAACTAGCAGACGGCTATGGCTACTCTGCAGGAGCAGCTCCTGCAAGCCGTCGTGGATCAAGGCGCCCAAGAGATCATGATCGAAAGGATTGATCATGATCGTCTCCTGAAGACCGTGACAGAGAGGGCATCTCTTGGAGCAGGATGAGGAAAAGCTCCTTCAAACTGGTGGCGAAAAAGGGTGTCCTGGCGACCAAACTCTCCACTGCCGAGTCCAGCATTGCCGATCTAAAGGCTAAGCTCGCTCAAGACCTGGCCGACTCCGACGAGAAACTATCAGATCTCAAACTAATCTGACAGGTGCGCAGGTGCTCCGTGAGCTCCACCAGCGAGTCGTAGGTCAGCAAAGGAGGATTGGCTTTGTACGGGGCGCCAGCCTAAAATGAATCATTAAAGCATCAGGAAAGGATACCCCTAAAAGAGACTCACCTTGCTGCTGACAATGTTGCACACTCGCTTCACCACGCGGAAGTGCGCGTCCAGGGAGTGCAAGTCGCGGAACTACATCAGCAGCTTCCTCACCTGTCGCCTCAACAAGGAATCCAAGTTAAGCATCACGTACTCGCACAGGGTAAAGGTCATGGACTCGCAGTGCTCGTCTGCCCATCATCACGCCAAAGAGGGAGAGCAGGGCCAGGCGCACCTTGTTGCCAAGGCACCTGGTTTCCATCTGCAATGTTTATTAACTTTATTAATAGATATTCCTTGGGAGGCCGTCAGGCCAGACTTACCCTTGAGAGCTTCGCCCTGTAGTCCTTAACGGCCTGTGATAGTTCCTCCTCTGAGTCGGCCAGGTCTTGAGCAAGCTGTGCCTTTAGATCGGCTATGCTTGACGCGACAGTGGAGAATTTGGTTGCCAGGAATACCTTTTCGCCACCAGCTTGATGGAGTTTCTCCTCAGCCTGCCCAGAGATGCCCTCTCTGCCGCGGTCTTCAGGAGAAGATCATGCATTTTGTCCAGCTTCCTTTCGATCTTGATCTTTTGAACGCCTTGTTCCACGAAGAACTCTGCTCCTGCATAGTAGCCATAGGCGCCTGCGAGTCGGTCTTTTCGGCCAGAGCTTGCTCCAATTGCTCTTGGAGAGCCGCTTCCTCCTGCTCGCGGGATACCTTACCTACCGCTCGTTCTTCCCCATTTATAAAGTGTTGGAGTCGCTCTTCTATGTCTCGAGTCAGTCGGATATCTGGACTAAGCGCCCATCCTTCTTACTGATTTTCGTTTCGTTCTTGTCAGAGACAGTATAGTGAAGGCTCTGCACACGCTCATCAAGTTCAGCAATGCGCTTATTGCTTTCGTTTAGGCGGCTTTCAAACATTTTCTTTTATTTCGAAGAAAAAAAAAACAGGTACTAAAATGAAGGAAAAATTTTTCATTCAGATTTTTGAATATTATAACTTTCTAGATGTTTACTCACAAAAAAGATTTGCCTCGAAGGATTTACTTTTTCTTAATAAATTTTTAAATATTTTTAGATATTTGTATAGAACGACACGGATACCGGCTTTAGACTGAAATAATTTTAGAGACGCTGCTCCAAGCACTGACTGACATACAGGCCTGGCCTACTTGGATACAAAATGTTTTGAAATTTTTTAGAAGGCGACTTTGTTTAATATTAAATTTAGGCGTGCTCCGGTTTTCATTTTTGTTTTAGACCAAAAACGTACGTTTTCGTTTTTAGGTGCTCCGGTTTTCACAACTTTTTATACCCTTGCAGAGGGTATTATAATTTTGACCAGATGTTTGCAACGCAGTGAAGGAGGCATCTCCGACCCCATAAAGTATATATATTCTTGATCAGCATCACCAGCCGAGTCGATCTAGCCATGTCCGTCTTTCTGTCCGTCTGTCTGTCCGTCTGTCTGTCCGTCTGTCTGTCCGTCTGTCTGTCTGTCTGTCCGTCTGTCGGTTTCTACGCGAACTAGTCTCTCAGTTTTTGAGCTATCGAGCTGAAATTTCCAGCATAGTCTTATTTCTTTAGCAGTATATATGTCGGAACGACGGAAATCGGACTACTATATTCTATAGCTGCCATAGGAATGATGGCGAAAATAATGAAAAAAAAAATTGAACTTCTCTTTTTTTCAACGAATTTCTATAAATTTTGAGATATAGCAGTTTTTTATGGTTCTAGAATTACGGTTTTAATTTCATTAAGATCGGACCACTATATCATATAGCTGCCATAGAAGCGATCGGTCCGTTTATATGAAAATGTAAAATTGTACATGTAAAATGTAAAATTTACAAAATTCGATGTTTTTTCAACATTACTAAAATGGTTCGATTTTCAATGCAGACTGCAAGGGTATACCAACTTCGGTTTACCGAAGTTAGCTTTCTTTCTCGTTTGTCGTCGTTTTGTTATCGAAATATTTAATCGTTTTTATTGCTCAAACAGTTGACTTGGATGTTTTGATAAGTAAACGGAATGTTTAAATGCCTTTACTCTTTTTAATTGTTTGTTTTAAAACCAAATAAAGGCAGAAATGATTTATTTATCGGTCCAAGAAGGCTGCCACCCTTTGATTTTATGATTTTATATAACCACTGTCAACTAAAACGAAAGTTGCTGTTGCCGACGGCACATATTTTTTTTTTTCCGAATTCGAGGTGGGGTCAGAAAAGAGTTATTTAAAAAGTAAATACGAACTAGATTGATCTATTGATGGTGTGAAATGAACATCAATAGACCAACTAGTCGTCTATTTTTTTCCAATTGCAATTAAGAACCGATTTGATGTAGAAAATGGAATTTACTTTTAATTTCGACAAGACAAACTTGCCCGTTTTTTAAAACAAAGAGTCTTGTGAATGTGAAAACGGGAGCACCGATTTCTGATAGCCAGAATTTATCTCACTTTACAAGCCGAAAAATATGCTTAACTATTTATTTATTTAAATATTGCAAGTAACATATTTAAAGGCTTGCAACAAGCCTAAAAGTATGCTACACTGTTTATTCAACATATGTTTGTTTGATCTTATACATATTTGTTTGATCTACTTTTGTCAGCTTTCTGGGACAGATTCACAATAACCGTAAAATTGAATTTTTAAAATATTCTGAAACATGACCATTACTTTAAAAATGAAGATCAACACAGAGTTCTTAAAATTTCTGCTTTAGCAGAGGCCAAAAATTACCATCGGTCAAAGTCTGTGAGTAATCGAATCCATTAAGAACTTATAATAAATTTTAACAGTTAATAAATTGCGTTTTAGAGTCGCGATCTTGGCACACTAAACTCGTATTGCCACGACGATAATTTGCAATTAAAATCGGGAATTTATTGGCTGAAAAAAATGTCCTCAAATTTGATTAGCATTTGACTAATTATGGGTGTCAATTCCGTTTTTTACCCGAACGTCAAACGAATTAACTTTCTGCAAAGCGCCCGCAACCAGTTCGCCAAAGTGTTTCCCCTGCACAGCCAGGCTAAGGTCGTTGGACGAACTGGTTTCAGATACACCTGACTCATGGAGGCAGAACTCACGCACTCACGTGTGCCCAATAAAAACCATAATTGTTTAATAATAAATACACGGCTAAAGCTTTAATAGGAATCTCCAAAAACAAGCACACATCGGAGCTATGGCATAATACTAGGCGTACAACATCACAGGCGGATTGCCAGGGCACAAACTACAACTTTGTGTTGACAATATCCTCGCGCGACTCGGTGGTCTCCACCTCGTTCCACTTCTGGATCTTGCCCGATCCAAAGACCCAGAAAAACAGGGCGGGCAATATGTAGGCAGCGGCTCCAATGATGAAGACCCAATGCCACTGATCGATCGTGTTCTGGGTGGAAAATGAAAATGAATACAAAATATTTAAGGAGATTTAGAGAGTAATTTCACAAACCTCGTTCTTCGTGAAGGCTGCCACAATCAGAGGCGAGAAGATACCCGGAGTGGTGCCGATGCAGTTGATGATTCCGTACAGCGTGCCCGCATAGTTAGGCGCCAAGTCCTGCGAGTTGGCCAAGTTGGAGGCCGTGGCAGCTCCGTTGAAACCCAGCGAGATTGTCATGATGGCGACGCACACGTACGGATCCCGTCCGAAGTAGGCCAGGATAATGAGCATTATGCCAGGCAAGATGTGAGCTGTTTCAAACAATTATTATTCTCCACTTAATGGAAATGATTCAAGTTGACTTACAGGGCAGACAGAAGGCCTTGCGCATGCGGGTGACGGTCCACCAGCCGCGTCGACGAATCCAATCCGCCACAGCGCCGAATCCAAAGGCACAGAGCAGGCGCGCCACATGAGGCAAGCTGGACAGGAAGCCGGCGGAGGAGAGATTGAAGCCCAGCACCTCGCTCAGGAACTTGGGCGTGGCGGTGATCAGGAAGAACAGACCCCACATGCTGCCGTAGTGGAGGAATAACAGGGACCAGAAGGGCAGCGACAGGACCAGCTCCTTGTATGGAGGCCATTTCTGCAAAAATTAAAATAAATTAATTTATATTAAAAAAAAGTCCCCTTAAATCCACTTAACAAGTCTTCATAATTCATTTCTGAGAAAACTGTGCAAACCAAGAGAATCTCAAGAGATACACTACAATTATAAGTAATAACTTAATAAGTACTAATTAATTTCAACAAAAATCCCCGCTGTGAGTCATATACAATTCGCAATAATTTGTGAAATTTTTTAGGTCTTCGCAGAAGGGAAATTTAAACCAATTCCACATTAAAATTCATGAACTTGAGGGATATTTCTGAACTGAAACGAGGCCAACAACTTACCTTCTTGTTGCTCAGTGTGTTGCCCAAACTGTTCTCGATATATTCCCGTTCCTTGAGGCTAATGGTGCTGTGCTGGGCCGGAGTATCCGCCACCAGGTAGAACCACACGGCCACCACAATCAGCACGAATATGCCCACGATGTAGAAGGCCCAGTCCCAGCCCATATTCTCGATAATAACTCCACTGATGGGCCAAGTGATGACTGTTCCGAAGGTTCCGCCCATCAGCGAGGCCACAAACTTGCCCTTCTCATCGGGAGGCGACCACTTGGACACCAGACTGTGGCAGCAGGGATACACCACGCCGTTGAGGAAGCCGATCAGGAAGCGGACTGCGAATACAGCGTACTTGTCCCAGGCAGCGGCGGCCGGAGTCAGAGCCGTAAGGATTCCGGCAACCAGACAGCTGTAGCCGGCCACATTCCGGGCTCCTAGCATTTCGGCCAAGGTGCCAGCAGGCAGGGAGGTGATCATGTAACCGT
Source organism: Drosophila tani (assembly GCA_008042535.1). Taxonomy (NCBI): domain Eukaryota; kingdom Metazoa; phylum Arthropoda; class Insecta; order Diptera; family Drosophilidae; genus Drosophila; species Drosophila tani. The sequence continues at coordinate 48,535 of VNJO01008494.1, read as the reverse complement.
AGAAATAAGCTCCCAGGAGAAGGGCCTGGTCCGATTGCGTCCAATTGTAGCGCGGACCATACTGCAAGATATAAAATAATGGCATATTCAGGATTTTATATAGAATTAAAATATGAACCTAGGGTAACCCAGTATAGCTAAAAAGAAAATAGGAAATAGATTAAAGATCTGATTGACCAATTAAAAGTGAAGATAGGACCAAAGCTCTTTATAAATTCATCCAAATGTAAATCAAATTTAAACAGTTTTGAGGATAAGCAAAGGTTTTTGTTAATCCTATAATAATTACGTTATTGAAATGTTTAAGGTAATATTGATATTTATATTAAACTTGACTTGTCTTTAGGGTTTTTGTTATAGAAAGTCGAATTGATATTAATTTCTAGATAAATATATATAAGGCCTGTTTAATTTCACTTTTCGTGAAACTCAATTTGAGTCAATTATCTTATTTTGATTTCCTTTTTGAAATTGAAAAAAGTAAATATTTGAGCAATTGATTCTCAACCTTAATGTGCAAAAAAAGAAAAATGTAAACGGACTTGTTTTCTGCATTAATTAGAGCTGGAATGTAGGAGTAAATATATTTTTAAGCCCATCCACCCCACTCACATCGGGCAGAGCCTCCACGGTTCCGTTCTCATGGCTGCTCTGGTCATCCACCATGGCGATGATGTTGATAGAGAGATTCACCCGCATCATATAGCTGAGCAGGCAGGCCATGAAGAGCATGATCGCCAGGTTTACCCGCTTGGGCACATAGACTGCGAACGACAGCAAATATTGGTTATCAAAGACGGATCGTTATTTAATTTTCGGTTGCGGCACAGGCACAGGCCCCTCGCAGCAGATTAGGCCAATTAGCGGATCGAGTCTCCAGATAGATCTCTCTATTCCCTGGCGAGGGGCTGGTCGGGCACCTGACTCAGATCTTTAATGGGCTGCGCATGCGCAAATTTCAATATTTGAGCTTGATATGATTTACGGGGGATTTCACCTCGCCCACGAACGGTGCACGCGGATCACGTGAGGCATTATTGATGGGAAATTTGGCGAATCCCAGAGCGTGTGGCAATATATTTTGGAGTGGAAGTACTTACAGCACGGCATGAAGGCCATTTCGGCGGCTTTTGTTATGGCTCCGGTTGCCGCGCGTCAGGTGTCAGCTGAAAAGCAAAAACAACAGGAAGCTGTTAGCAAGACATTTATGCAGATCACCCGGGGTCCGGGTACTTCCCGCGGCATTTGCCGAACATTTTTTGTGGCAAATAAAATAAATAAGTTATTAGGTGCCAAAGTCGGCATCAGCTATTTTTGGAAACACCTGATCTCAAAGACGCCTATTAATTTCAATACATTTACATTTTATGTCCATTGGCGTCACAAATGATACAGCAATAACATGATCTTAAATTTAGGAATAGAGTGGCAATAAAAGAGGATGAATATATTTAATTAATCAATTAATCACCAGAATTAATTGGTTTGAGTTTTAAGAATGGCTAAGAACTCAGCTAGCACTAATTTTTAAATGTCAATAAAGATCAAATCGCTAAATATAAAAATTTTATTCTATTTTGCTTAAAAATAGACTTATCTTTTGCCTAATCACCCTGAAATGTTTCCATTTTTAAGAAGCCATTAATCTCTGCAATTCCTGGGATTGGCTATCGATTATATTTATCTTAAAAATAAAGAAGCAATTTGCTAACAATTTGTAGGTAGATAAAATTAAATTATTGGTTGCCATGCCAGCAACTTATTTTATTTTTTATATAGAATATTTAACAAACAATAAAGAATGTCAAAAAACAAATTGACAATAAAGTAGATTTTCCACTTTTTAACCATTTATCTTTATGTGCATAAATGCCAAGTTATTTTTAAAGCCACAGAGTTAACGAGATGCCTTTTTTTGCAAATATTTGGTTAAGTTGAAAGTTAAGATAAATTAAAAAGAACTAATTATATTTTTAAATTAGCAAAAGTCGCATTCTATTTAGTTGAAAACATAATTTAGATAATAATTAGACCCTTTTTCTAAGAAAAAAAGGCTGTCGTTACTTTTCATTTAAAATACAGTTTACAATGTTTATGAAAATATATTAATTTAAACCTAATTATACGTTCAAAATGTTTACAATTTAATTTATGATATGCAAGCCATAAAAATGATAACGTAAATCGAAAAGCTATATTTAGTTTAGTAGTAGTAGTATAGGCATTACAAAATAAATTCAAAGGTATCCATGGAACACATCTGAGAAAAAACGTAGCAATAAACATGCCATCACACTTTTGAATAATTGCACTCTATTTAGTTTTAAATAAAAGTGATGGCCGATTAGTGGTCTATAGATGTCACAATAATACTGGTAACAACTAGATAATCGCAACTGGACGTGTTGGGGGTCTGTTTGGAACTAACCCTGCATTTCCGACGTTTCGAGAGCAGTTAGTAACGTAGTATCGCTTTGGCTTCGACTTTGGGTATCTGCGTGCACTACACTTGTCAAATTTTATAAGCACGTCCCACCTGGCACGTGAGGGCCGGCCCGAGCAGTGGCCATAGCTAAATGCATAAATAAATCAAATGCCTAACCACACCGAGCGTATGTGCCATGAAAGTGTCGATCGAAATAGTATTTCAATGTTTCGACAATGTCGTCGTCAGAGCTGAGCGTGGAATCGAGGAAACAAAGTGATATGCGATCTGGTAATTGCCCGGCGGCATGCTAAGCTTATTTTCAAATTATCCTATCTATCTACGCGATAGTATTAACTTAGAACTCATCGCTACGTAGCCGTACTTCTGGTAATTGAAGCATTTAAACAGCTGCCCCGCTGCAGTCCGCACACAAAAGAAATGTTTGCGCAAAAGGCTTTCAACTTTCTCGTATATAGATTATACTATATATATGTGTAAATAAAGGGGGTTACGAATTCTGGGGGGAGTTTAAATAAAAGCCGCTCAATTATTGCCCAGTGAAATGGCACAGATAATTTATGACGTCGAAATCCGTCTAAAGGGAACTTCAAATTATTAAGCCAAGACTTTGGGCCACGTTCCGGTCTTAAATCATGAAAGAGTATTAAACTTTTTATTACTTAAATTGAGAGAACCTCATAAATATAAGTTTTATGCAGGGTTTCCTTCGAATGTGATAAGTAATCTCTAACACACCCAATCAAATTTATCAATGGAACCAAGGAACCCGAACCGAAGCGCCGTCTTATCTTTAACAGCAGCAGCACGATCCCCTCTGCAAGTATATAGATGCAAACAAATGGCCATAAAAATAATTCCTAGGCGTATGCAACTACCAGCTTATTGTTTTTCGTTCCAAAAATAGATATATCATATCGTATCCTCCGTCTAGAGATAACTGTAACACAGGGAACAAATTATAAAGAGGAACTATAGACAATCTACGCCCCTTCGACCCAGAGATCTGGTCGTACCGATTTGGGTCTGGATAACGTGACTGGGATGTGAAGTCCCGTAGATGATTGATTCGGGAGAAACTAATTGGCAACATTTTTTGGCCACTAGATTGGAATTATTGATGATTCGCGAATACGTGAATAGGAATTGATTTTAATTATACTTTGCGAGACAAGATCAAAGAACGCTGTATGACCTTCGGCATTAATTTAGGGCCTAATAGTATGTTACTGAACCCCTAATTACAAGGCTCATTACAGCCCCTTTCTGGATCTGGCTGCCGATAACCCGAAGGCATTCCGAGCAATTTGTACTGAAAGCCTAAACAAATCATTGCGGCAGGTTTTCCCTCGCAAGTATATACGGGGAAATTAAGTTAACGCCAGCCTCTCCTCTAATCTTAAGCGTTACGCTTTTATCAACATCGTTGCCATTGACTTCATAAAATCAGCTCGACAATTTATGGCCCATAAAGGGGCATTAAAAGGAAGTATAAAGTATAGTCGAATATGGCGCATGGACTGGTCGTGATAAGTCAGTCATTTAGCTTGTAAACGACGATCATTAGAGTCAGGTTAATCGTCAATTAGCCGCAATCGCAGTGGACTCTTTTCTCTGTGGACCCTGGTGGGTAATACCTGCGTGTATTGCCCCGATAAATGATTTGATTTACAGCCGAAGCTCGGTTATATCTTAGGATCAAAGTTGCCACATGTAGGTGAGCCCACGTCGGTGTCCGAAGATGTAGCAAAAACGTTGGATATTCACAACACGCGTTTATTATTTACATAAGACCTGGTGTTTGCCCACTTGACATGGTTTGAGGTGGGTCTCAGCAGCTCCTCCCCTCTTTGTCTGTGTTTTTCTTTGATTCCAAGTCGAAACATTGGCACTTATCATCGGGAACTGTTTGATTCTGGTTCTGGGCTTGATTTCGGAGCGTAGAACTCTGCAAATTAACTCGAGGCGGCAATCAAGCGTATCTGACAACAAACAAATCGAGGCAGAGGCAGGTAATGAACCCAGTTAGCTGCCAGTTTTATTGTAGTAGATCATTGTTTTTATTGTTTTTGCGATATTCGGGTTCTCATAGCCTCCACTCTCGCTCGGACGAACTGGCATTTTGCACCAATTCCCATTGAAATCATATAATTTGCGTTTTTTTGCATTTTTGCACGTTATAATTAAATTTCGGAAAAAAACCGAGTGTGCTGTCTTCAATTACGTGGCACATGTAATATACACTCTATAATGATCGTAAATACCTGTCCATTTATTCGGTGAATTGAATAATGCGAAATCAATGCGACAATTGCTAAAAATTGCATGCGCATGTTAATAAAGATCACGAGTGGCAAATATTGTCGCCCGTTGTGTGTGATCATAATTCAAATTTTCACATAACGAACAAATATGGGCGTTTGTCAAGCAAAAACCGATTCCAAAAATATCATCGTTGCATAAATCAAAAGCTTGGCTGAATATTTTGCGAAGACCCAAACCTGTACATTAACCTAGATACTTCTTTCAATCAGTCTGCCGGCCTGTCTGTCAGCCAGTCGGTCCAAAGTCTCAAATCCTTGTCTAGGCAACCCAAAATCAGCACCAACTTGGGGATTATAGATTATAGCTTCCCGGCTGTGGTTGCCAAGGCCTGGAATTAACGGAACCCAGAGATCACTTGTCCGAGAGCGAAAAATACATAACAAAACAAATTGAAATTGTTTTCGAATAGTGGTCGCGGTTCAATGAATCGAAATAACGAAACCAGTTATTATTTGAAATGCAAATTTTTCGTTAACTGAAATGAAAATGACCAGAGTCGAAATTAGCGCCACGCCACGCACAGAAAGAAAATGTTGATATTTTCTAAAATCGATTTTTATTGATACGTTAACAGAGTTAGTCCTAAAATGGATTTTGAAATTAAGGTTGAAGGTATTTTTAAAATACTATTTTTTTAACAGGGGAGCTTTATATTTTCCTCTTTGCATCTTTTCTAAGTCCCTATTTTATACGGTAGAAGTATTAAAATACTCTCCACTAATTTTTTCAACAAAATAGGATTTTAAGTTTAAGTTCAAAATATTTTTTTGAGTGTTTTCAGATAAACACACACATTCTACCTTTACATGGATAAAAACTAGATTAAAGAGGGCTTGTCTCTCTTAAGTTGCCTACATTTCTTGTTCTTGACCTTTGGAGGTGCAAAAAACTTTGAAACGGATCGATTAAAAATCGATTAAAATTTTAAATCAGAAATTATTCCGTTTAACATCGGACTTAAGAATTTGTAAACTTTTAAAAAGTGATTTTTAAATTAAGTTGTATTGGATAAACTAGACATTCAAAGGTCAAAAAACCCTCAAATCTTTTTTAATCCGTTTTTACGGTTGATTCCTTTATTTACACCGAAAAATTGCAATGAAACGCACTGTTCCGTTCAACAACAACAAATCGCGAACACAAAACACTAAATTTCATCTCCGTTTATCTTTGCTTATGTTTTCGTCTCGTACTTCTTCGTGGCACAAATTTTGCATGGAATTTTTCCACCTCGAAGAAATATTGGCGGCCTCGAAGATGATATGAGATGGCGCCAAAAATGTAGTTCAAAATGCATGAGGAGATTTTTGAAAAATCCAAATAACTGAACTTTCTCACTGGACTCACTTTATTTAAATGCTATTTAAGTATTTTGGGGAGACGAGGCCCACCGCCGAATCAAATCACGAATCAAACTGCTGAGAACGTCGCGCGGTGAATGAAGCTAAATCGCCGACTGCCAATGGCATATATACTTGGGCGACGTTTTTAAGCAAAACTTCCACCTGCCGCAGCAGCAGCAGTAGCAGCCGCAGCAGCAGCCGTCGCAGTCGCAGTTTCGGTTTCAGTCTCGGTCGCGCTAGCAGCAGCAGCAGCGAAAACGGTTAAAAATTGTTTAAATTGTTGTCGACGGACGACGGTTGACGGTTGGCGGTTGGCCGATGGTTGAAGCTCGCCGTCGTCGACTGCCTTTTAACGCTTTCTGATAGCGTGCCAAATATCGCATGCGATTTGCGGACAAAAAGCCGCGAAATTTTTTAACAAAAAAATCACAAAATCGTGCTAAAATGTAAATCAATAAACCAGCTGATGACTAAGAGTCAAAAATAAAATTTTTTACTTAACTAATTTATCCAGTTGAGCGGATTTTAGAATAGAAAAACAAAAACCAGTCCTGAGCCTAATTAATTTAAAAAATAAGCGATACTCCCTATAAAACACGTGTGGCTAAGAAACTCACTTGGCCGTTCACTTGTTTCATAATTTGCTTAATTAGCGCACTTGGCAAATGTCAGCGAAAATCCACAGAAGCGTATAACCCACTTTATTGACATGGCGACTTTATTTATTATTAAATATCCGCCGTTAAGCGTAAATAAATGTTAACACTCCTCCTCACCTTCAGTCTTTCCAGAGTCCGAGCCCTTCTGAACGCTTCGGCGACTTTCCGCGATTTAACTTTATGGCGACACTTGGCTTCCTGGCCAACTATCTCACATTGTGTAGGCCGTAAAGGCCACATTATCTCCCTGGTTATCCGGCTTGTACCAACAGAGGTGATGGCCATAAAGCTTAATTGATGCATTTAGCTGCTTGCTCCCGATAAGCAGCAGCCATGATGAGGGAAAACATCTGTCCGCTTGTCAGTCTTGCGTTATACTAATGACAAGCACCTTTTCCATTAAACGCCGGTTGCTGCTTGTTGACAAAACCATTTTCCCGCCACAAACATGAGGTTATCATTAAATGAAGAGCAACACCCATTAAATGGCTTCGTTCTCCGCTTATTTAATTTAAAACATGTGCTCTTAGATAACGCTGAATTACTTTAGTACATCATATTATATTGACTATAAACAATTAAAGGGCATTGCATTTACAAACTTTAAACAGGGAGGCGAAACAAGGTGTAAATTCTTTCCTTTACGACATATTCACGAAGAGCATGCGACTGGCGCAGACCTTTCCCACGAGCTTGCTGTACTCAACAATCGTTTCGCGTTCGCTGTCCACATGCTGGCCCTGTAACTATATCAAAATATATAATTATTATCATTATTTTTAAAGGCAATAAGTACATGTACTTACCTGCTTGTAATGCTTGTAATCAGTGCAGGTCTTGGCGTCCAACAGCAGCATAACTGCATCTAAATGCTCCATCAAGAACTCGTTCACATCCCTAGCGGCATCATCAGGATTTAAGCGTTGGTATTTTTGTTCATCTAGCTTAGAGCGAATGGCTAGGGGGATATTAGAATTAGAAACAGCTATAATATATATAAACTCATTGCTTAACTCACCATCGGTAAGCAAAAACCAGTCATAAGTCTCTGGGCACAGCAAGTACGAGGCGGACAACTTGCCCTTGTAGCGCATTTTGGGACAGGAGTGTATGTAGAAGCCCATGTAGTAATACTTTAAGGCGGGCACACTCTCGGCCAGGCTCTGCACCAAGTCAATTTCCCTGGAAAATCATAAATAAATTAATAAAGATTCCCTGTTAGCTTAAGACATAATTCCCACCTGAGTGAGCCGTAGGTGCCCAGCGACAGAAAGCTGTAGTCCGGATCGTAGAAGAAGTACACAGAGCTCACGCACGCCGGCAGGATGTCTATCACGCCCACGGCAATCAGCTGGTCGTCCAGCCAATACTGCTGATGGAAGGAGCCATAGCCCATTTCGGGTCCATCGCTGGGCTTTTCGTTCTGCAAAGGAGAAGTTCAAGACGAGGTCAGGTTCGAAACTAAAAAGCTCCATGGGAGCGGAGATCAAGAGTCAAGCGAATTGAGGGGGCAACCTTCATGGGCGTCACTTGCAGATGATCCTTGTAGGCCTCCTGATCCTTGGGCGGATCGTTGTGTATCGATATCTGATACTTTTTGTACAGCGCGAAGCTCGCTGGCAGTGTTCGCTTGAATTCCTCTCCATGGACGTGCACCAGACGCAGCTGCAAATACATTATGGGTAAGAAAATGGATCATTTATAATTACCTTTAAGGGCGATTTGACCAAGAACCGCTGCATACTAGCTAGGGTGAGGCGTGCGGGGTTATCGTTGTGAATGACTATTTGGTATTTGCGATACAACGCTATCACTGCATCGGCGCAAGTGCGCTGTGTGTCTGAGGAAGCGACCAAAACGATCTGCAAGAACACAAACAGCACAAGACAAGTGTGTCTACATGTAAAGGGGGACTCGTACTCGGGGGGGGTTGGACACACACACACACACACAAACAAACGAATAACACAAGGAACACACGCTAACTAGCCTTGGTCTCTAACTAACTCTAACTCTATTTGGCACGCACCTTTAGCTGATGTTTGTTGGTGTCGCTCCCGGTCGACAGGAAGTCGCGCAGGCTCTTCTCCTGCGACAGGGCCTTCGGCGGCTGCGGCTCCGAGTCGCCCAGCTTGGATTGTCGGCGCTCCAATCGCATTTGCTTAGCCTTTTTACGCGGAGCGTTTGAGATCGGTGCTGCAGCTGCTGGAAGAAGGGTGGAATATGTTATAAATGATGAATAGCAATAGGAACTCTCCAAGAACCTGGCATAATCAATACAATTTGTCTAAAATACCCACATTTGTTGGACCCCAGCGTTGGAGCTTGAACCGGGGGCACTGCCGCGACGGCCACCTGCTTGACGGGTTTCTTTTGAGCCTGCGCCAGTGACGTCACCTGCTCCACATTGATCAGTGCCGGACTCTTATCAGGCAGCTGCGGCTGCGGCTCGCTGTCAGCTCCAGTCACGTCATCGCCTTCGCCATCGCCATTCCCATCGGCATCGGCATCGGCATCGCCAGTGCCAGGGTTTGACTCACGCTTGCCGTCGCGCAAAAATCGATTCATGCGACGCAGAATGCGCTTGTTCGACTTGGTCAGCTTGAACTCCAGGGCATCGCACTTGATGGTGTAACACGGGCAACAGGTCTCCTGGTTGCGCAGCTTGTAGCAGTAGTTTCCGCAACGCCGCCAGCCGCGATCGATGAGATCCTGGTAGTCCTGGCAGTCCAGCCGATACGCGTGCATACCTGCATGATGACGACAGGTTTGAGTACATTGCACTTGGACCGGAAAGGGTTCGGGTTCTTACCGTGCGACTTGCTGCATTTGGTGTTGGCGCAGTAGCCGCACTTGCCCAGCTGGCTGCCGAAGTATTGGACAATGCTCACGCTCATGTTCCCGCTTTCCCGAGCTTGCCGGTCAATGAACGAGCATAGTGCAAATTTAATGTCGATGAATTAATTGTACCGCGGCGCTCGATTGCGAAATTTTTACATGTCCCCTTCGCGGTGTGACCGTAGGCTGCGAAAATACCTTTATACCAACATCAATACTATCGATTCATTGGTTTCGCCAACAAAATAAGAGGATTTTCTCCTACACGACAACTGGGCACACTTAAATCGCTCATGAAAGCTCAAATACATTGGCGTTGCCAGATTGTGCGAGGAAAGTTTAATTTTTTCGTTGTTGGGAAGGGCTCATTAATTAAATAAAGGGTCATTTTGAAACAGTGTGTCCAGGGCGGATATGAACAGGTGGAACATAAGTTCAATGGCCGAAACAACTGATTTTTTTTTTAACTTAAGTCGCCCGAAAATTGGTTGTGAAAACGGATAACTAAATTTGCAGGCCTTTCTTTTTACTTCAAATTTTCGAAATGGGACTTTTAAAATTATTATAAATAAAATGAATAATATTTTATACTTGTTTAAAAACTAAGCTTTATCGTGGTTTTTTTTATTAATTTCCTGCTAAGGATTCCGGAACGAATTCCTCTTAGAGCCCTTTTCAAAAATTGAAGTTTATTTCAAAATTTGTTGTAAATTAACTAATGTAATAGAAATCGAGAAAATTATGTGTCTCAAGGGCTTTTGCGGCTACTTCTCTCTCTACATTGGCTGCCTCTTCATCGGACTGACGGGCGTGCTTCTGGCAGTGATGATTTTTTCGGTGTCTCTATTTGAGCTGATCGAACATAATAATCACCTTTTTCTCGAGGTGTTTGGGATGATATTCGCCCTGGTCTATTGCGTGGGCAAGATATTCCTGCTCTTCGGCATCATGTGGGTGAGTTGTGTCCTTTAGCTGGGGCATTTGAGTATTTTAATTTCCATACTCTCTTCCGTAGGACGTGTGCTGGGCAATTTTCTTGGCCTTCTTCATTGGTTTGGTGTCCTTCGTTCTGATGGTTGGTCTAGTGGTGTGTTTCAGCCTCAATATGGCAAATCCCGTGTACATTTTGCTCGGCTGCATCATTATCACACGTAAGTTCTTCCTTCCTGATTTAGTGTGGAATTTCTCTGCTCTAAAGCTTTGTATTTCCTGTAATGTACCCTTTAGTTGAGTTGTACTATCTGTGGATCGTGATCTCTACCTGGTGGTGCTGTCGATCCTGCACGCAGGACTGCTAGGTAATACCAATGATCAAAGTCAAGAGGCTCAACCCCTTGTTCGATATTCGCACCGAGTTCGAGTTCGAGCGAGCTTGTGGTTCGAGTTGGCGGGTTGGAGCGAGTTCGAGCCAGCTTGTGGTTCGAGTTGGCGGGTTGGAGCGAATGGTTGCGTATCTGCCAGATACAAGATACTGGGTGGAATCTTACGATCGAGGCGGCAATTCCAAGTCGATCCCCAGTCGCGCAACTGGCCAAGTCTATGTCGTTCCCGGAGCGCTCGAGCTCCCCCAGCGCGTGAGAGTGTGTGTGTTTTTCGTCGGCGTTAAGAAAAGAGAGAGAGAGAGCGATTTTTCGCTTATATGAAATAAATAAGAGAAGTGTACCTGTGTGAGCCGCCTCGGCTGTGTTGTTTCGTTGTTTCATTTGTCGCAATTAGAAGTAACGGTGCGAAGGTGATTTGCACGCGGAGAAACTGGAAAATCACCGAGGCGCGATCAGTAATTTGTGAATTTTCGTTTTGGTTTCGTTTCGCAACAAGTGAGAAGCAGAGCCATCCATTTAATTCAATCAGCGATCAGCGATCTGCGCGATCTGCTTCAACCTGAGGCCGTTGCCGCCGCGTGTGTGGCTCCAGCGTTCTAAGCACAAACAAATGCTGAATACGAAATAAACGAAAATATATCCAGCGTATACAAGTTCGCGAGCGAGCCGGTTTAGTCATCCGCAAAAAGCCCCAGAGAAGCCGGGGCAGCTTTGAGATACATTCACGCTCCTCAACAGCTGTTGTTGGCTGGCTGCAATGCCACCGCACCTGGATCCCCATATTTGCCCTGCCTTGGAGCTTCGCGATAAGATATCGCTAAATACCAGCTAAAAAAAAAATAATACAAAAAATAGGAAAACGACTCAAAGGAACGGCGGGGAAAATCGCGCAGTTCTCAGTGCTCGGTGCCAGTGTTTAAAGTTAAATCGCGCGTTTATCTTATCGGCAGTCGGTGGCCGGTCATTGATTGAGCTTTGCCTTTCCGCTCCCAGGCCCGGCGCTGGCGGTGAAGTCATTCGCCGAGGCCTTCAGATACAGTATCTATACACTGCGATATCTAATGCAGCAGCCGTAAAGGCCACCGCCACCTCCGACTTCTTCTGCTCGTCCAAAGCCAGTTGTCTAAATTTAGACAGAGAGCCGGGAAAAGGCAACCAAACCAAACCAAAAACCAAGACACTCGTAAATCAAGCCACTGGAGAGGACCAAGATGGACATAGAATCCGATTCGGACACCTCGGAGAGATGGGAGGACTTTTTTGGTAAGCGGGCGGGATCACTGAACTCCTTCGTGCAGAACTGACATGACTCAAAAGGCACGGAGAGAAATATGTCTGTGATTTATTGATAAAAGTTGCACTTACTTCTAGTCACTACAAGGCTTTCAAAAAAATAGGTTTTCATTTTTAAAATAAATATAAAACTATGTTTTCTGTGAATAATTATATAACAACTAGTAAGAAAAAGTTTCCAAAGAATATAGAATTTAGTCAATGGGAAAATTAAAAAGAAACTTTAGAACTAAGCAAGCTTTCATTAAAAGTCATAAGCTATTGAAAATATAAATATTTTTGACTGCAAATAAATTTGCAAGCATTATAAAAGGTTTTATATTCGATAAAATAAAGATTTCAATATTTTGATTATATTAACCCAATAAATATGGAAAAACTGCTCTCAGGTTTTGAATTCAGATTACTTCTGACCTTAAGCCAGGTTCAGAGTTTCCCTTAGCGGAATGTGACAAGTGATAATTATCATTTAAATTCAGTTTCTTTCTGTGTCGCGAGATTCTACGCATTCCCGAAGAACTCCCGATATGGACATGCGTGCAAGAACGGACCATCGGGCTGCCTTTCTTTGGCTGGATGGCTTGGCTGGACGATTGCACTCGGTGGCTCTTGGCTCTTTGGCTTGGTGGCTCCGTTCCGTTCCCATAACTGTACAAAAAGGGGGGAGAGCGCAAAAAATGAAATAAAATAAGAAATAAGGTAACAACCCACTGCTGAGTGGTGGCATTGCGTGAATTTTGCGGTGTAACGGGTTCGCTTTGTTTTTGCATTCCGCTTTGCCCACAAAGTCCGAATCTTTTGGCATTATTTAAGCGCTCGAAAAGTCGGCTGTAATGAAATTTAATGATAATACATAATTTCGGGCTTTTGACCCACATTACCATACACACACTAGTGTGTGGCCAAGAAAAGGTCTCTGTATCGGGATTTGCAATTTATGCTTTGGGGCGGCTCCTCCATACGGCTTGCTGACCCACTTTAATTGTGACGATTCCGATTCGCCTCAACCGCCGAGACCTCCTCACCCTTTTGCATTTGTTTTCCTTCCCGCTGAAAGCTTTCATTCAATTAGTGCATTAGTCACAAAGTCTCATTTACCCGATCGTGTGTATCGGGGCTTTTTTGTTGACTTTCTTCGTGATAATTGCATGTTCGCTAGCAGCGCGCTGTTAGATAAGGTTGAGCGTTGCCACCTAACTAACAGAGCCGGCTAACCTCAGGTTAAAGCAGGGGTCGGTAATTAAAGCGATTATTTAATTTTTAAATACTCTCTTATTGAATTATAAACAAAAAATACTATAACTGCTAAATATATCAAATTATACACAAATTATGTTAAAATCTAATCAAAAAACAACCAGATACTATAATTATATAAACTATATGTGCCAGAATTAGTTTTTTCATAGACTTTCATTAAATTGTTTACACATGGGTTAACAGCACGCGTTATATGATTGATTGCAGAACTGTAGAACCCAGTAGAGCCCAGTACATCGCAGCAAGTGGCCTTTGTGATATCAATTATAGAGCTACTTGATGAGTAGTCGTCGTCTCTCAATGAATCACTTTGTGAGATTGGGCGGTGGTAACGAGGCAATAAAGGGCTTGTTCTCCCGATCTCCCCCAGCTTTAGTGGGCAAACACAAAGACCTCCCCCCAGAGCCAGAGATTAAGACTTGTGTGCGAGTGGCTGACATTTAGGAACGACGACCACCGAACGTGACTCCATCTGGGGCCTGTTGCATGTCCAGATTGCATCGAGACCTATAAATAGAACCGCCGAAAGATATCGCCACAAGTTGACCGCAAGGCTTATCAAATGTCACCAAGTCAGTCTTCAGTTTCTTTCCTCACATTTTTGTTTGTCTCTTCAATTTTTACCCGGCAAACAAACAAAACGGAGGGGAGACATTTTCGGTTTGTCGACTGTGTGTGGACACAAGTGTATGTTCAGGTCAAGTCGGTGGATTATTACCTCTCATAACTGAGGAGTGGTGGAGGGGGCACAACCACAGACACCACGGGAGTCTGGGTCTTCCAGTCTGAGGCTCCTCGGCTCATTCGATACTGTCGCCGATTGTGATCTGAAGAAACCTTTCTGGCCCTGCGGTTGCGTTGCCCTTTCCGTCGCTTGTGACATTTATTCGACTGCCCCGCGTTTCATATTTTGTTTATTCAACAAACACTAATAGATATCGATGGTCGCTGGACTAAGGAGTTGATAAGATTGCGCCGCAGTTATTTATTGACTCTCTGATAATGCCGACAAGGCCAGAAGTTATGTACGAGGCACAGACATAGGCCGAGGCAGTGTAGGGTAGTGTGTGCGGCTCACAATTGAAATTCCAAAAATGTTAAGAGGTCAGTTTCGCACTGCTCACTTCCGCTGCCGACGAAGGGCAGAAGGTCCCCACTTAATTAAGGCAATTGACGAAGTTCAGCGAATTAACCGCCGGCAGCCAAGAGTTCGGTGTCATAATCGGTCGGGTTCATTGGCCAATTGGATTTTAATGCCATTACCTCATCCAGCAAGTGGTAGTGACAAGTAGAGATCGGAAATGGTTGTCAAATCGGAAAGAAAGAGTTTAAAATAATTTAGAATAATTTGTAGAGTGAAATAAACATTTTTATAGAATTGATCGATTTCCTTATAATATTTCTTAGGTTAATAATGCTTGGGAACTTGAGGATTTTTTTAGGCTTAATATTAGGTACCGAAATATTTATTCTGAATTCTTAAAGTTTGCTAAAACCACAGCTAAAGCTAAAGCCGACTTGGCAACTCTGCAACCTGGCCATAAGTCTTGCCCCTCTAATTGCCTGCACTCCAGCTCCAGCTTCACAGACTTAGCCAGACTGTTGGATTTTTGAGTTGGAGTTGGAGTTGAAGTTGAAGTTGAAGCCCAAGTCATATCCCAGAACCAGACCAGACCTGAAGTGATCTGTGTGTGTGGGCTGAGTCTGACGGCTGTCGACGTCCGTGGAAGTTCTCCCAGCAGCAGCAGCAGCAGCGCGAGGCCCTCGACGGTTCTCTAATTGCATTTCTCTCAGTGCAATGGCACTGCCGTTGTGGGCGTTGCAGAAGGTCGTAAAACCCGGGTATTGTGCACGCACGTCCCGAAAGGTTTTCCTCAATGGAGTTTGAGAGTGTCTGTCTAGCCGCCACATACTCTTTAGCCCGATTGGGAGTTTGGAATTCGGATAAAGAAAGCTAATACTTTATTCCGAGGGGTACTTATTTAATTAATGAATGTCATAAACTAATAGAAAATGGTAACTGGATAAACAAATTGATTACCCTGTTAAGGTGACACTGCAAGTAAACACCAAATGAAATTTAATAGGCTATAAAATAAATCGTTTAATGTATGTGCAGTATGTTTGATTACTTTAACGACTGTATACTTTATATGTTTCTTAATTTGTTACAATTAAAGAGACAGGGAAATAATATAATGATACGAAATATATTTTATAATGGGAAAGGAGCTCGATTTTTCTTAACCACCAAGGATTTAATTTTTTATCTGCTTCGAAAATACTTTTTTGTATACCATTTATCGATTAACAATTTCTGTGGCACCCCTGCTGGTAATATCCCTATTTATCGTCACTCTTAAGAGAAATAAATAAATGAAAAATATGGAAAATCATATTTTTCGAAAGGGTATTCAGTTTTAAGTTGCCCAGGAGATTGCTTCAGAGCCTGGCACATTTTTCGTTTCTTTTTATGCACCGCAGTTGGGACTCCAACCTTAATGAACGCTCGTGCGGCTCGGCATCGGCATCCATCCCGCTCACAATTCTATTTGGCAGCAGATTTACAACTTCCTTGCCAAAATGCCATTTGCTTTGGCAATTTACGCCCACCGCTGGCGGGATAAGCGGGTTAACAGGAGGGATATACATAGGTGGAAATGTATACATAAGCATAGATATGTGCACCTCTGACATGCACTTAAGCCGCTTAGAACCCACATGCGAGTCCATGTACGCGAGTGTCTGAGTTGCTCGAATTTCGATACATCGATAGGCCTGGCACGATCGTGAGTCATGGGCTTTAATCGGGAAAAGAGAGTGACGGGTGAGCTTGCGAACAGTTATGTTATCAAGCTTCGTTTCTAGTGAAAGTCATCGCTCTTGTCACTGCGCTCTCTCTCTGTCTCCCGTTGCTCCCACCTTTCCATTCCATTTCACTGAGCAGGCAGGCACGCATGCTCAGCCCCCTCTCACTCCCCATCGAACTGCATTGGAGAATCTTTCACGCTTGGAGACTTTGCCCCCTGTCTCCGTCTCACTTGCTCTGGTTGGCTTGCCTTGCAGCCATCTCGCTCTCGCTGACACACTTTCGCTTTCGTCGTCTGCACTCGTCGATTGGCTGACATAATGCTCCTCGATTTGCATTTAATGCTAAACGATTATTAATCGGTTCATGCAGAGAAAGAAAATAATCAGGCTTACATATCGTTTTAGGAACTATTTAGTAAGATTATATTTATATTAATGTTCTGTTACTTAATTTATATAAGAACATTTATATTTCTGAAGGGTGTTCTAAAAATAACTAAATCATTCATAATCGCTTTGGAATATCTAGTAAAATAACGTATTTTCTGAATTTCTGAAATTTCTGAAATATAGACACAGGAGCCCTTAAAGTAATTTAAAATATTCAATTTATCACATAGGGTGACCTTTATTTCCATTTAATTTTAGCTAACTAAAATTTAAAATGTGCTGAAAATTTGTGTGACACCAACCATACTTTACGTTTCTTTGTGACAGTTTCAGGAACTGTAGCTCTATATGTTCCTTAAGTGTGTATACTTCAAATGTGAATTGATAAGATTGCAATGAAGATTAACGCATTCATTCATACTTAAATTTAGATTTCTACACAATGGTTGTCAGTTGTTCGTTTATTTCATCGTTAAATCCACAAATGTCGGCTCGTTATTTCTCTTTTTCCCAGATGCGGCAAAGCTCTATTTCTTTGATTAATTATCCCCCATGCCGGGGATGCGGTCAAACGGAATTGGGTCATTGCAAATGCCAAAACCAAGTCAGCGGGAGTTGAAATGAATGCCTCGGGGGTATCACTCACTAACTTTCTTGGCCGCGTTTCGGCCCACAGCGGGAGGTGGCCTAAAGCTGGAGTCAAGGTCACCGGCGATCATTAACTACTAAACACTTTCTACGCAGAAAACCTTAAATGGTTTATTTCTGCTTATTGATTTCCAGCTAACGAGTGACTCACCCGAAAAGCTTTTATTGCTGAAGTCATTAAATTGCGCGTTCAAATAGCAAAAAGTATATTTTTGTTCTTGCCATAATAGCCCATCCAGGCACTTAGCAAAGTTCGAGCAAATAAAAGCCAAAAATAGCCAACTAAATAAATGGATACTCACTATATTGGCTGAGTGAGTTAAAAAATTAAGACGAAAAAGGCAATTCTTCTATCGATCATATGGATCACACTTAATGCGAATAAATGAGCTAACGCATTGCCTTAGATCTAGCTTTTATTGCAAAAACACATATGTATAATCAATGGAAATTTATATAATTTCCATACAATAGAGAGGCTATAGAACTTTTGTATTGCAGTTTTCCATTCGAGTATTTCAAAGGTGGAGAACGCCGCACTTAAACTACTTTTTAATATACTCGTACTCGGTATCATTACTTTAATTGAATTATTTTCTTAACCAATTAAAGTCAACGAGTTAAAGCGTCAACGGATGACATTGATCCGTGGCATTGAAACTTCCGACTGTCTTACAGTTCTGAAACGCACTGTACCTCACATTCATACATAAATACCACAAGCACTTGGGTGTAACGAAGTTTTTGAGCCGACATCAACCTTCAAATGTCAGCGACTGTTTTACATTGAGCCTCTGCTCCGAGCCCAGACTTAAAGTTGTAAAATGCAAACGTACGGGTTAAACAATAAAACAACAAATAAAAAAAAACAGAAATGAAAAAATCAAAGACCCCAAAAGTGGAGTGAGTGTGAATGTCTGGGAAATTCCGCTCGAAAAATGCAATCGTCTCTTTTCTTGGCAAATGCTCGTTACTTTGTCTCACATTTCACGCCGTCGTTGCTGTTTGCCAATCAAACAAAGCCACAGTCTGGACATTGTTTAACAATTCATGTGCTGGCAAAATATTGTTTACCTTTGGCCAAACATACCTGGCCAAATACAGCTGTTTCAGAGACAAGCCAACTCTGAGCCAAACCAAAACAAATTGCGTTAGAATTGTGTTGACTCTGCTCTCAAAAGCCGAACGAATGCAAAATTCTCTGAACCGAAAAATCACTGAAAATATGCTGTTGAACAGGTTTTAAAATTATTTGTATTTTGTTATTATTCTTTTTCTCTCTGCTTTGTTTGGCACAAAAGTTCAACAAAATCGAGGCGAGGAAAAAATAAAAAATAAGACGAAAGAGAGCGAAGGAAAACGTGAGCAGCCGTGAAAAGCAAACAATGAGAAGCGAGAACCTGAACTTTGCTCAAGCCCAAATCCAAAAGCTGCTTACGTAAGAACTCTAAACGCGGCTTAATAACCAACCAATAAGAGAACAAATTATGTTGAGTTGGTAACCGATCTTTGGGCAGTGAAGAATTACATTCCTCTTTAATGACTAGAGTGATGACTGGTAATTAAGATTTCAGGTGGCATTGAGAAACCGATTAGTTTGGTTTACAGGTGACTGAAGGTAGCAATTCTTCTAGATTTTTATAGTTCTTAATAATTAAAAATTGAAATCAGATTTTCGAGTTGTGTTTACTTTACTATTATAAGCTGTAGATAATTTGCCGAGTATTAAAAAGCAATAATGCCAATTTTAGCTTCATTTTCAAATATTTTCTCAATATTAATTTCATGATCACTTTTTTTTTATTTTTTAATTATTAAATCGTATTTTCCAATTAAACTATAATATGCTATCTTGTATTGGTCTTTAATTAATGATCATACGAAGGCGATGACAGAAAGTCGGCAATATGGTCACTTAAATTTTAAACCATCTTGCAAAAGCACATTTCCCAATCGTAATTTAATATGAGATCTTTTATCGATTGCAATGACTAATTACTTGCAGCTAATATCGAAAATTGGGAATTTGGTCACTTAAATTTTTAACTATCTTGTAAAAACCCATTTCCCAATCATAGTTAAATGTGAGATCTTTTATCGATCTTTAATTAATGATCATACGAAGGCGATGACTGATTACTTTCATTTAGTATTGATAATCGGGAATTTTAACTATTAAAAAATCCCATTTCCCAAACATAGTTAAATGTGTGATCTTTTATCGATCTTTGATTCATGATCATCGGCAGATGACGGCGATCGCAGGCATTTATCTAGCTGCTCTTTGGATCGAGAGTTTCCAGTTTCACGGGCACTTTTGCACCCAGGCCACGCCCCTCTCACCCACGCCCACCTGCTAAATGCCAGTATGGAGATATTTTTGCATAATTTTCGAATTAAAAACTAACAGAAAAGCATGTTTGCATAATGGCATTTCCTAACGGCGATGACTTTATAACCGAACGAACCGAGCGCTGCAGAAAAATGCAGAAAGAGTGCCGAATTTGCATAGAGAGGCGTCTGCCTGCCCAAAAAGCAGCGGCGCGACGATATCGATGGATGGTCTCGGATGGCCGGTGGAAACACGGTAAAACTGGCTATAACTTGCCAGCCATGGCCATATCACTCAACGGTCTGTTTGAGCAATCTGCGTGATCAACACACGACGCTAATGTACAGATCATGAGCACTGATTGCGCCTGCTGCATGAAAATCGGAAAACTCGTTGTCGTCTGCAGTCTGCACTCCGCACTCCGCACTCTGCAGTCTGCAGTAAGTGCAGTCAGTATATGTACGAGTATATAAGATCTCCAGTAACTTGTTCTCCGATATAATAGTCATCGGCGCTTCAATGATCATCATGACGACGATGATCGCCGGCCGCTCGCTCGCTCGTTCTCTCTCCTCTTATTAATTTCCTCCACAATCTGGGCGGCATATCATGTCAAAAATTACAAAGACTTGCTTGTTCAGAGAGGGGGCTGGGTCAGCTCCAGCTCCGGCTCCAGCGGGGTCCAGCCAGTGTGTGTAGTTCGGAATTTATGAGTTTGCTTTGCGTACCGACGCCGCTCTAATTAATTCGAAGGAGCATCATCGGTTTGGGGCTCTGGGGCCCATGACCTGTGCACCAGTTTCCCAATACGCCCGGGATATTTGCCCGGGAAATTAACGCCGCGCCTTCCGAGGGCTCATTAAAAAATGGCAAGCAGCGTGACCGGTATTCCGGATACCCTCTAATTTTTTATTAGGGCTCTCTTAGTTATCCGAAGCACTTGGAGAAAATATTTAAATATTATATAATTGGATATTAATAAAGTATTGATTGATTTTTTGTAATAAAAAGATTTGTGGTTCTGTCAGAGATAGTAAGTGGGCCAAAAATATTTAATATTACTTAGAAATGGCTAAACTTAGATATTATTTAAGTCTGTTTACCACTTTTCTTTATATTTATTTTGTGTTTCCAAAGTATTTAATATTTAATCAGTTTTATTCAATAATATTTCCATATTACATTTTTTCCGTGCACAACCTTAACCTTCACCTTCGGTCTGGGGCCCCAAAAACACAATTCGTACATATGTCGCTGACGCTTTGTAATTTAAATGAATTTGTATTTAACAGCATTATTCCGAGTGATGATCGTCCGATGGCAATGGCCAACGTGGCGTATGATTTTAATGATGCCGGCCAAGTCTAAGGTTACACCGCGCTCATTGTTGTAATTCGAGTCGGTTCTCAAGTTCGCTGGCTGGCTGACTGGGATTGGATGGATTTCCTACATTTATTTCGCTGCGATTATTGAACGATTACGCCGGGGGGCTGGGGGCCATAGGCCCAATACCCAATACCCAGTGCCCAATCCATTGGCAACAAATTGTGCGGACATGCGGCAAAAATGTGGAAAAAAGTGAAAGACTTACTTGGTCGTGATAACACGTATTCCACAAACAAGGCTCGCATGCGTGGTGCAGCCTGCTGCCACGCCCCTTTTTGCAAGTTCAGATTTAGTTTCGTATTTTTCGTATATTTTCCTTAATCTTTGGCACGTCTCTGGACGCTCGAAGCCGAGCAACACCCACTCGATATGACCGGCGGAGGTTTATCTCTTCGCGGCTCGCCGCACACTCTCATTTGGTGGCACTGCCAGTTTTTATGACCTCCCCAAGAAAAGCAGAAAATCGAACAACAAAATAGAGAAAAGCCATGAACCATGGTTACGCCTCTCGAGTCAGGTGCCCCAACAAAAGCTCGGATTTCGGTTTAATAGCCCCGGCTTAGGCTGAGGCTAAGGCATCTTGTACACATTTTTCTACTCTTTTTTTACGGCCAGCATATACATAAATCTGAGCCGCCTTTGGCTTGGCCCATTTGGACACTTTGTTGTCCAGAGAGAGATCCCAATAGGTCTTGTAAGACCTTATCTATAGAATCACACTTTCCAAAGCTCATGTTAAGCGCTGGCAATTTGATTTACAAGACCCATTTGAATTCATTATTTCGAGGATTATTTATGGTGCCACATTAAGGTAATAAACATGGGACACCCAGCTGAGAGGAATTAAGTTAACCCCTTTTGTAACATCTCTGAAAGAGGTACTTTGTGGATTTATTTTTACTTTGACCAAGTTTTACTTACTTTTTATTTAAAATTTTAATTAATATTTAAGGAACCTACATTACTAATGTATCTAGCCAAACTTACTCAATAAAATTTACCCTAAATATCTTTATTGTTTTTGCTAAATTATTGAAAGAAGGGAAATACCCTCTGAAGCCATTAATTTTCCATATAACTTACCAGCCTTCCCTTGAATTTCCCATTAAAATTGTTCGCATTCCTTTAAATTCCTTGCCACGCTGCAATTAATTGAACATTTTAATGGTTAGTATTTCGGTTCGAAAAGTAAAGTGCTGCCAATTGCAGAAATCAGCTCAAGCGCCATAATGAGCGGTCGTAAAACGCTCACCAAAACGCGCACGTAATGCTCATAAATTCATTTGCATTGGCCGAACATGGGAAAGAAACTCGAGGTGGAGTGAAAAGACATATCTCAGCAGTCGGGCAGCCAGTGGTCGGTCTGTCGGCACCTTTTGGACGGATCATGTTGACACAAATCAAATTGAAACAAGCCAGCGAGCAACACGAATCAAATCAAATTAAATCAAATCGATCGCCATTAGCAAGCAGAGCACACGAAGAGCATAAAAAACATGAATGGCCGAGGGGCTCTTGCCCATTTCTTATCGCAGATCGGCGACCTGTTTGGAGTGGGTGAACCCGCGAGTTAACCTCATAATTAGCACCTCTAATTGCTGGCGGAGGTGCAGCACTAATTAGGGTGGAGTAAATAAAGGGATTTATTTATTTTTAAACCTTTTTCCACTTGCGTAATCGCGGCTCTCTGGCGTATGCGTAATGTGTTTGTCTCTCTTCTTTTATTTTCTTTATTTTTCGTGGATTATTTTGGTTATTCCGAGTGCATGCTTTCCTTTTATTTGTCAATGTCGTGCAGTTGTCATTACGCCATTATTGTTATTGTTTCGTTTTCCGCTCTCCTCCTGCCGTTTTTTATGGCCATAAAAGAGCAAAATGCTTTCGTCTTATATAAACCAATTAGCTGCCCTGACATTTGCATTGAGATGCATAATTTATGAGAATGCAGAAGACAAGCAATTATTATCCGGCCAAATCCAAATGCGAGATTCAAAAGTGTGGCAAAAGACATAAAGAAAAGCTTACTCGCACACGAAACCCGAGGCGCAAATGAAGCAATTAAATTCAACAGATGCAGACTCTTAAAAAATTATAATTTCATATGTTGAATGCTCTTTGTGTTCGCTGAGATATTATGTTAATGCCGACTGGCACGGAGCATAAAAATTTAATTTTGTGTAACTTTAATAGGCCGTAAAGCGTTTAACTTTTGAATTTTAATTGCTTCGCCTGGCGATGATATAAGATTTGGGGATAAATCATGCTGGTTCTGCGGCTGGAATTTGTTTGGCTTTCACACACCGCGATCTCAGCTGCAGTTCTGGCCGATTTCTTTCGGCTGAACCCAGCATTATCTGTGTCTAAAGCGGGGCTTTCTTTTATTACTGTCTCTTTTTGGTCTCTTTATTTCGGCAGTGAAAGAAATATTTTGGCCATTTAAAAAATATATATATTATAAACTATTGAATTTGATTTTAAATTTATTTAAAGGTTTTCTATCTAAAAAGATTCTAGTTAAACAATCAGAAACTGCTTTTAAACTATTTTAGTAATATAAAAAATATTATAACGTACCTTCTGCTATTATAGATGATAGCTCAACGTTTTTTTTATCCTCTTGTAATTATTTTCTCCGTGTATATTCTCCTCTACGTTCGTGTCATGTTCGGTTTTGGCAAATTCATCTGCAGTTGAGTGGAGCCAAGTATCTGTAAGCTTCTTTTATGGCGGCAGCCGCTTAATTGCTTTTTCTCACCCGTCTAACTCTATTTTTTATTTTCCTTTCTTTGCAGGTAAGCACCACACAAATCATCGCGGAGCACCACTGACCCACTTGCCTGGCTCGGCGACAACAAGTGGCGCCGCTGGCTCCCCAGCCTTCCCGCAGGGCGGCGTCCAACCATCCAACCTAATCCGAATCGAAGCGATCGGATCTGCATGTGGGATATCTTTATTGATATGTGTCACCATTATCGGGGCGCGCTTTCCACTCCATGAGTTATGGCCCTGCCCGCAGAGAGATCGGATTCGATTGGATTGGGTTAATTAAATGCGCTTTTCCCTACATCTCATCTGGTGGTTAGATGATGCTGGTCCGGGGACTGATAAGATCGCCATGTGACTGCTCCATATTTTCGGCTGCAAATTGAAATTGGCGTGTGTGTGCGGAGGTGCTGGTAACCTGTTCTCTAATTGGGTTAAAATGCAGTCGGCCTGGCCCAAGGCGGAAATCAGAAATCAGCCGGTGCAACGGGCGTTGGCCATTTAGCAATTGATGTTGCAAATGGCGAGTGGCATGATTTATCTGCGACTGCCTGCCGGCTGACCTGATTTTCAGTTGCAATTAGAAACGCTGCAAGTGGCACTAAAGAGCAAGCTTTAACTTGGTTCGAAGCTAGATTAAAAACTTAAATTAATTAGGAATTCATTTTAGGGAAAACCGATTAAGAATGATAGAGACTATGAGATTTCTTATAGAAGTTTAAGAAATGTAGGCGGTAAGTTCACTGCCCAACTATCTTAGATTTTATGAGATATTTTTTTATTTTTGGCCCAGTTTAGCCACTATCTTCGTTGCCCATTTGGGAACCTTTGCATCAAGGTGGTCACCGTGTGCTCCTCATCACTCGACTGCCGCAAATGAACCTGTCAAACGTCAGCAAACATTCACTTTCTCTTCGGCACAGCTGGCGCTTCGCATGGGGGGTTTTCTTTTTGTATCTGTAAGTTACATTTGCAGCATCCTGCACCGCCGCCGCCGCACTAAATTGCAATTTGTTTATGTGCCCAGCACGGGCACCCACACAGCCGGCGTTGGCGATTGGCGATTTGTCTGCGAATCAGTAGGCAATAAGTCAAACGCCGCCGCCGAAAGTTCAACAAATTATGGCGAGCTAAAGGTTTTCAGTAAACGCCGGCATTTGTTGCTATTTTTGCGCTTCCGTTGCTTGTTGCACATTGCTGTTGCATATTGCAGATGGAGTAGGGACTCGGGGTCGGAGTCAGTCAGTTAGTCAGCCGGCTGTCTATCATTTGCCAGGCACTCATGCCTTTCATTTTAGCCGCAGACAATTGCAGTGCTCCCCCTCAGACAGCGATCACCCACAGTATCCAATCCTGATCCCCAGTGTTCCCTGTTCCCTGATCCCCCTTGATTTTTCCTGGCCCTCAAAGACGCCGCTCTTTCATTTGCTTCGGTTGCAATGCAATTTCTATTTATGTTTCGCTTCGTTTTCATTCATAACTTCGTGTTGGGCTGAATTTGGATCGGGAAATCCACTGGGTGCATACAAATTAATGCTAAACTCTGTTTAAGTTGTTGTCAGCTACACGGATAAATAAAAGGGCAGCTATACATTATACAGTTTATAAATTATTAAATTTGCAGGAAGGTTCCTTAATTTTATTTCATTACATAATAAGTTTTGAGCTTTTACGAACATGAGTTTCCTGGGTTTCCTGAAATGGTATTTATATTTTATTACCCTTTTTTTCTACAATTTCTCTAAATTTTTTCGTTCTGTGCAGCACCACCCTCAAAGCCTTTTTCTTATGCAACGGCCGATGCTTTGATTTGCTCGCTGCTTTGTGCTTTGCGCTTTCTGCTTTCTGCTTTGTACTCTGTGTTTTCTGCATCTACATCTGCTGCTGCTGCTGCGTTTTGCGGCAATGAGGAAGTTGTCTTTTTGTGGGTGACTGTGGCAAATGGCCAGCGTCTGATTATTATTATGGCGGGGTTAAGTTTCGTCGCTGAGCTGCAAGGCGATTGCCCGCTGCGATTATCCCAATGTGTGGCATGCCGACGAAATCGATTGAAATCATAATTTCAAATATTATTGGGGGCTAAAACGAAGGCTTTAAGCTATAAGCCGCAACATTGTAGTAACTGAAAAGGTGAAAATATTACTGGGAAAAAAGGGAAAAGGAAGAAATAATGATTTAAACTAGAGGTAATACTTTAAAGTATTTACAAGTGGGTAATATGGTAAAAAGGATTTAGGATTAGGTACCTTTTATGATTTTTAATTCTAATTTACATCTAAGAAAATATAATTATAATTTATTTTAGACTATTTCTATTACCTTTCAGAAGGATATACCTATTTTATCTAAAATCGTCTACTTAAATATTAAAAAAAACACATTATTATTATTTTGAAATATTATAACTATAAAAATATATTTTTATTCAAGTAGTACTTCCCTAAATAAGTTTTTAGTAAGCTGGCGAAAGTAAGACAGGGTTAAATCTGGTCTGAAGAAAAAAGAGACCTCGCCGCGCAGCGACTTAACAGCTGCACGTCCTCGACCTTTCCGCGATCGGCCAAGTGCCTGTGGTTGTTATTGCCAGCTTTTCAATAACAATAAAGGCCTCCGTTCCCCACTCTCCCTGCTCCCTGTTCCCCACTCTCTAAATCACCTTGTCAGTCAGACAATGCAGCCGGCGCGTGCTTCTGGCCAGGCCCAGATACTGGGAGAAGGCCAGGCCGAGATGCAGATGCAGATGCCAGACGATGACAGCTTCGAGCCGAGCCAAGCCGGGCCTAGCCCCCATTTGCCAGTGCCATTAAACGGCAGCCCAGGTGGGCGTCGCCCCTCATCCCGGCCAGACACTGCCTTGGCATCTACATCCCCACATCCACATCCCATCTCCCCCGTTCTGAGCAGACAACAATGGCAACAGAGGCGTCATCTACCAGGCTACGCCGGCCAGCCATATGCGTCCGGGGCTGGTTGATGATGGCAGGTCCCGGGATTTGCGTAATGAGTTAACTACACTGCAGAAAAATTTCCTAATAATATTTTAAGATTAGTAAACTATTTAGGTATCTTTGAAACATTTTATCCAGGAGCTAGGAAAGCCAGCAACTTGGAGAACATACCTGTGATTGAGCTTGAATCCATTCTGTTTGATCAGGTCCTCTTAACAAATTTATTTCCCTTTTAAGCAGCTCCCAGAATTCTCCCAGTGCATGTCTGAGAGCCTTTGCATTTTAGAGTGGACACATTCTTTGGGGGGAGGCGACTCCATTTGTCAAGTCAAAGTTTAAGCGGCGTCATGTGCATTAATTGCGGCAAATGTTTGCCCGAGCTCTGAACCCAGAGCAAACAACTGGAGGGCAGGGCGGTGGAGCAAGCTGCGGCTCATGATTTCGGGGCGGGCGTGTCGCTCGGTCCAAGTCCAAGTCCGGAGCTGGAGCTGGAGCTGAAGCGAAAGTGATTTCGGCCGCCGGCTGCATAAATCCTGCAATGAATAATTTAGTCGTTCGAAGCGAACTGTTTGTGGAAACATTTAAGCCGCAGGAGTTGCGCCGTGGCGCCCAGCCCCATTTTGACCACCCAAGCTTCAGTGGCGGCGGCGGCGGCGGCGCCTTGGCGGCAAATTCATCATATGAGTGTCCCGTCCCCGCACTTACAATGTCCCACCATCGTCACAGCCCCTATCCCGGCCCCATGTACCCGCCCACATCCCTCGTCGACCGCCTTCTGTGCCCCGCGGCGACGACTCTAAATCGTGTGTGAATGGCTTGACGAACTGCTGTGACCATGGTGCACAGTGGGGCCGCGGCATACTAGCCTCTGATTTTATTTCATTAAATTCGGAGTAATTTTTTGGATTTCCCTAAGCTTTAAAGAATATCTTGTCTAGAGAACTTAAATCCTTTAATTTTTGGTTTATAAATTATAATGTTTTCTATATTTATTGCCTTAATTTCTTGCTCAGTGTCTCAAATAAATTTGCAGCACTGATTGCCTGACCACCGTGCAGAGCTTTTAATGGCCCGAACCTGGCCTGGCCCCGCCGTGGCCCGCCGTGGCCCGCCTTGGCCCGGCTTGACCATTACGCCGACCAATTAGTCATTCGGCACTGGTCTTACATGTCATCCGTCGAAGGGGTTTGGCCATTTGGCCAAAGACAAACGGCAAACAGCACACAACACACACCAAACACACAACACAAGAAACGACAAAAGACAAACCAGCGAGCAGCGAAGGCAGCCTGTAATTTGTTTGTCAATTAAAAGCGCCGGCAACATGCAAAATGCCTTTTGTGCGACTCACTTTCGCAACATGTTGCTGGCTGCCACACGGCTCTGTTGCTGAATGAAAGCGATGCCGGGGTCACAGAATCCTCTGGGGCACAGGGAGAAAAATATTGTATATTTTATTATGATAAATTAATCAATCCTAAGGCATGTTCTATTTAATTTCTCAGTGATAATGCCTCAAAAATTATATAAAGTGTAGGGAAAATTAAAAGAAAAAAATAAGTAATAATAAACCCGCACATTTTAGACTCAAATGCTCCACTTTTATGCTAACTGGCAATATTTTACTATCCCTAGCACGTGCCAAATTTCTTTCCGTGTAAGGGAAAAAGGAAAAGCGAGAGGAAGCGGCCTTTTGAATGCGGAAATTGGCGACAGCTGGCGCTCACTTTCAACTGGCGACTTCTTTTGTGGTTGGTTCTGCCTTGTCAGCGCTAATGGTGATATGCAAAAGGAAAACCGAAGTCCCAAATCCGAATGCCAAAAACTAAAAGCTGGAACGCTGAGCACTGAAAACCGAAAGCGGCAACAACAAATCACAGTGCAACAGCAGTTGCAGCTCATTATTTTAACGGCTTGTTGTTGCCGCCGCCGCCGCCGCCGGCGGCACTTTCTACCGACTGTCCAAAAATAAGCAGCCATGTTGCATATACTCTCCATACACATTTGTATTATTTTTATTTCCACGTTATTTTTTCTTATATTTCTGCTGTTGTTGTTGTTGTTTTTTTGTCGCTCTTTTGGCCACAAATCCTAAAATGGCAACGGCGACATGTGCGACCGACTTAGCCAGGCAGAGGCGACAAGGTGATGGTGACATGCTCGCCGCCAAAAGATGGCACCGTGACTCCAATGGAGTCTAAGTAATGTAAGAGGGAATATAGGAAGGTAAGAACGATGTACATTAGAAGAGTCTAATATTCACTTACTTAAATTAATTAATTCCACCATTTCCTGTAAGAAATATGAATCTGAAGTGGTCTCTTAAAGGCATTTAGCGATGCAATTAATTACCTGCAAACCAAATGGGTATAAGCAATAATAATCGGGTTTTTGAGGTAAAATTATTACCTTAAGTGGGGTAAAAATAAATGATTCTATTTTTTAAATGTTTAAACCTTGTTATTTCAATATTTATTAATTTTTTTAAATTTAATAAATATCTTGAGCTGATTACCTATTAATCAATTTCGAATACTCCATATTAATAGAAATCCTATTATTAATTCTCCTTTTACCCCTGAGACTTTCATTTTTAGAAATTTAATTTAAAGCTGATTTAACTACTTCCCAAAAAATATATTCAAATAAATAAATAAAATATCGCCAGCACGATTAATGGCGAATTTCCATCGCTGGCAGCACTCGAAGTCACAGCTGTGTTTTTTGGCAGTCCCAGTCGGAGTCGGAATCGAAGCCGCCGTCTGATCGGCTGGCAGATGCGTGTGTTTGCCTCTCGGCGAATAAATCTCAAATATAAATAATAAGCAAATATTTTATATTTGCCTTTTGCGGGTCTTTGTGCCTGCGATTGGGATTGGGACTCGGATTGGGTCTCAGACGGAGCATCGAGAGACTGGGGGACCTGAGCTCATGTCGCTCTTGGGGCCCAATTTGGCGTTGGCGACCGACGACGACGACGTTCGACGAGACGAGAGATCTTGGCGGCATTTGTGGGTCAGCCGGTCGTCGTTTTTGAGGGAATCGAAATTGAAACTGGCGCCTCGCTGGCGTCGATTGATTTTCATATTTGATCCGTGCAATTAAGCTCGAGTGGCAGAGCGGCACTGCATCCACCATATCCATCCGCTGCTAATTCGATCTCAACAAGCCCCCGAGGAGCCCCGTCCCGATTCTGATCATTCAATTAAAATATTTCATGGCACAGAGTATGAGAGCGAGGGCCCCCGGCTGAATTGATTGATCAAAGCGCACAGAGCAATAAATAAAATGAGAAGTGAATAAAATGAATAAATGCAAGTGCTGGCGAGGCACAGCCCCTACTCTGCACATGTTCAACACTTTGCACTTCCTCGTGGAGCTCTGGCACGCGGAATTCTGTCTCTCTGTCTTTTTTCGCCGTTGTGCATTGGAATGCGAAATTAATGAAATCACATGCAGACGAGACAGGAACTGTGGGACAAGCCAGGGAGCTCACGGGAGATCTGGGGAGTCCAGGGATTCAAGGGGAGGACGATGAGGTGGCCAGACCGTCGCTGACAGTGATTAATGCCGGAGTAGTCTGATCCAGGAACAACAGAAACTGCGTACACGCAGGGAAAATATCAATGAATTTCATTTAATTTTATAATAAGTATGTCTGATAAGCAGATAATATTTTATAAGATGTTTTCAAAGAGCAATTTTAAGTAAAAATAGAGTTTAAATTATAAACAAATACCAAAAAAGCTATAGATATATTTCTAACTTCGAAATGGGACTTAAGAAAAGGGAAGTCATTTCGGAAATGAAAGTAGATCAAAAATGGAAAAAGGTAATCCAAAACCCCCATCATTTTTCCTGTGAAACCTTTGACATTTTCATAAAATGAGGCAAATACAAATAAAAGGGAAAGTGTTATGATTCTTTTAAATTTAAATACATAAACAAATGCACATATGCTACATTGAATGTGAAATATGATATTTATATAACATACATGTCAGTAATATGTTACTATATACTATATACTATAAGAAAAGGCCTTTGAATAAAATATGTAAATAAAATATAAACTCATACAAGTTTCTGTGATTACTAAAAAATATTTACAATTATGACATGAAGATTTTAAAAAGCAAAGGCATATCTAACCATCCAAAACACACCTCCTATTATTTTCCCGACTTATCCCCGTGTGTATTGACAAACACTCTCGCACATTAGTGACACATTAAGTGGCCAAGAACAAATCACGGTCAAGTGGGGCTCTTCCTCCGGTCACTTGGGTGGCTTATTAAAAGCGAAAATAAGCCCGAGAACACAACGGGCACAACGAAAGTAGCTTAGGTCCACAAAGCACTGAAATGAAATGGAATGTTGAAAGGGTTACCACAACAACAATAAAAAAACAGAGGAAAACCGAAGAACGAGGCCCAAGACGAAGGTGAGAAGGCCCATTAAAGTGAGTCAAAGTAAAAGCAGTGTGGGACAGTGACAGTGTTTGGAGATAATCCACTTAGCAGATACCCAGCTGAAGATACTCCATACGAATGGTGTGGAAAGCTTCCGTCTTTGGGGCTTTGGTAATCCCTCAAATTATAGTCATATACCGCTTATCAGAACTTAATTTCCAAAGTCGTATATAGATAAAGTGTTATGGCTCTCTTGGAGACACTTGACTCAACCCCAAGCTCAGACTGAATCACTTCAGTGGCTGCAGACTTAAATCATCTAAATGGGTTCTTCTCTGACATGGGTTCTTCTTATGCAAGTCTCTTTTCATTTTATATATTTTTTATGAGTTCTTTGTTTCCTGCGCATGCGTCACGCGCCAGACATTCCTCATCATAATGAAGATCATTATGCCTACCATGATCAAACAGAGAGAGAGAGAGAGAGTTAAATTACCGACCTGTGCGAACAGCGACCAAAACCATTTTCGTCATTTGTTTTACGACAGAGAAATATTTGGTAATAAGCAGAAATTCAAAACAGCAGCCGCGGCCGAAGAAAGTATCGCATTTCCAGCGAGACCATCTTGGGTTTCACATTATACAACACAACCCGACAAAGCGACAACGCGACAAAAACCCAAGAGACCCAAAAACACAAGACACTCACATGTGTTTCCGCAGTGGCCACTTATAATTTGTTTCATTAGGCAGCGTGAAATGGACTTTTGTCCAGTCCCAAGGAGCAACTGCAGCGGCAGCTTTCCAACTTCGCCTGGTCGGTGTTCATAATTTTTCATAATTTCGCGTGGGCCGCACACACAGAGACCCCGGCCTGGCACTCGCATTTGCATTTGCATTTGAATTTACCATAGAGACCGACTGACTTCCTTACCAGCTGCCTTTCGGGTTTTTTTTCGGCCTGTCCTCCAACCTCCGCAGACGCCCAGTGCCACGCCCACTGTCCAGTGTCCACTATCCACTGGAATGGGCGACTATTTTTCATTTCAATTAAATTCGCATCGCGACTGCAAATCAAATCGATTGCCGGCGCATTTAACGCCTGTCACATTACTTTGCGAGCCCACTGTCCGCTCTTACGCAAGCCACACTGCATCTCGCGATCTCTGCGTTGAAATGCTGAATGTATCTAACAGATCCAGATGCACCGAGTCAGGCAGTAGCTGTCCACTGCACTGGGGAAAAATAGGGGATATATTTGGTTAATTTAATTTAGCTTTGGAAAAGTCCCTCACTTCTTCTGTCAAAGTTATTATCTAATTATGAAAATTATCATCTAACAAATATTATACTAAATGAAAGATGACACTTAAGGTGAAACTATAAAGGATTCTGGTGAGGAAATTATGGATCCCTTCTAAGACAGGATATACTCAACCTTGTCTTCTTGTCTTTAAATAGATCCTTGTGTTTCTTGAATTCTTTCTCTATTTTTTTTGGGATTTCTTTTCCAAAAATTCCAATTTAAGAACCCATATTCTAGCTATTTCTTCTCCGTGTAGGTGACACTTTGCATGGGGTTTCACTATGCATGCCTGGTTGGTATAATAACGCTTTATTACTTTTACTTTAGTACTCTTTGTGAATTTTCTATGGTGGCACAGTTTCCAGCCAAGCGATTCGGTTCCTTCTCGCGGACTCTGGCGAGCATGTGCGTAGTTGCAGCCATCATTTGTTTTGCCTGTTTGGGCTAATGACGTGTGCCTGGTCACGAAATGTGGCCCAGACACAGTTTTACCGCCCTAAAGTTGGATGGTAATGATGGTAATAGAACTCCTCGCTCAATGCTAGTGGTGACAGCGTGAAATTCGAGCACAGAAAGGGAGAAATAGGAGAGGCACTTGAGGAGGGGTTAATGTGAAGATCTTTTCAGGGGAATCTTTAGATTTTTCCAAACCATCTTTAACAAATATTATGAAAGAAGGTTCTGTCAATAATCTGTCATCCCTAAGCCCTCCTCTCCGTTTCAACTCCACTCAGACGCGTGTCTAATTTATTATTGTGACCTTTGTCTGTTATTCGGTGAGAGGGGATCTCTTTTTTTTTTGGCTTTAATTATTCACCGTGCTAAACACCTCAATTAAACAGATTGCGATGTCAGCGTTCACCCCTCAGCAATCGCGTGTCAAAGTCGGGTTTCCCTTTCAATGCGAAGTCACCCTTCAGAGGAAAGGAGGATATGTGCTGCACTGCACATATATGAGGTGGCACTCCTTGAAAGGACAGGGAAGGTAGCTTTGAGCAGAGCAACCCCATGAAGCTGCTCCCCTCCGAAGGCTAGCCCGTCGAACATATATTTGTTGTCCCAGTGCACGAGTGCGCCAATTTTCCAGGCACTCCCGAAGGCACGCAACAGTTTTCGCCGCAAAGCGCAGCATCCCCAGATGGAAAGGAAGGAAAAAGGGAAATCCCATCCCTCGGGTTTCCACTCATCCCCGGCTGCTGGAGTTGAATAAACTCGAATTGGCGGCTGCATGGAGAAAAAATAAATTTATATTAATAATAAATAAGGTGGCTGATAGGCAGACATGGTATAACATTTACTTTGTATAATTTTTTACAATGAATATGGAAGTATTTTATTATTTATTTAAGGCTGTAGACTCGTAGGACATTATATATATTTTAGAAGGTTATTTTGGTCTGCTATGTTTATAGTTAATATAAATAAAAGATCGTCTTAATGTGTGCTAGTTTTTTAATGACAATTTATAATACATAAAGTCTCCTGGGAGGCAGTCATTTATTTATAACTTTTATGTTGTTGCACTTTTCCCAATATATATGAACCAAATTTTTTATTTATTTTATAAAAGCACAATGCTTTTAGTTATTTATTTACATTTTAGAATGTTACTTTTTTCTGTTATTTTTAAATCAAAGATATGTCACCCAGTTTCTGGGTGAAAAGTCACATATTTTCCAACAAACAAAACAATAAACTCATGATGACATAAAGGGCATCTTTCATGAGTATATTATTGTTTTTCTTATTTTCCCCTCTGAGAGTGTTTGTGTGTGTTGTTGTTGTGGAGACACTTTCACCCAAAAAGCGGGGCTCCTCCGCCCTCGTCAATACTCGTAAATCAGTGGGTTCTCCACCGAGACCCTCGACTCCAAGTGGAGCCGGGCAGCATCTGCGACTTGCAGTGAATGCACGCCTATTACCCCAGATTAGGGCTGCGCAACCCTTGAGATACGCAGCGGCATAACGAGCCGAGCCCGTACAGTGCATCCGGCAGATACGCGCATCTGGGAGCTGCGATACACAAGTGCAGGGCGACGGCGGACAGTAGTCACCCCCTAAAGGCAACAGCGCCCACGCGCATGTGCAGCTCTTCCCCCTCTCTCTCTCTCTCGCTGAGCCACTGCTACCCACTCTCTCTTTCTCTCCGGGCGACTGTTACATTTTGATTTGGGTTTTTGTTTTGTCGCTCGGTTTTCTGTTTTCAGTTTTCAGTCTCACGTTGACCGGTGAGCAGAGCGACCAGGAAAGCGAAAAGCGAAAATAACGAAAACCGAAAATCGTGCAGCTGACCGCTTTTTTGTTTAAACAAAAACCGAAACAAAAACCGAGAAAAAAAGAGCAGTGAAAACTACATAGTAGAGTGCGCAGCGATGCATTTAAATAGTTTCTGAGCGCAGCATAATAATACCGCTTCCGTTCTGCACCAATTGCCACTGGCATAGAGCTACAATGCCCTGCCTCCCCCGCTGACACGGCGAACAACAAACAAGAAAATAATTTCAGTGTTTTTTCAGTGCCTTCGGTGTGTGTGCTTCCAGTGTGCTTCCCCCTTAATGTTTGGCAACAAAGTTGCCCCGAAACGAGGTCAATGCATTTCCAATTGCCGATAACAAAAAAACAAAAAATCCAAATCCAACAGCTAAGTTCAAAGTTAAGTGCAGTGCATTTACTGTAAATCGTAAATAAATGAAAAATGTAAATTTTCCACTTGAGTGAACCAACTTAAATATGCATTTATGGTGTGTGTGTCTTGGAAATACTGCTTCTTTATAGTATCCGTATCTCTCGGGCCATAATTGCATTCCATAAAGCCCGGCAGCAACTTGTTATCAGCCCAGCGGCTGCAGCGGCTGCTGTGCCTCGTAATCGGACTTCCACTTGAACTATATATCCCCTCTTTATTGGTCTTTATTGGATTACCAGTCGAGAGAAGCGGGTTAAGAGGGTACAGTGGACACACTGCACATTGGATATGGGCTATTGGATATTGCAGAGCAAACATTTGCGGCACTGAGGTGAGTGGCAGCAACATTGTTGCCGTATCAATAAGCGTAAGGGCGAGGATGTTGACCAAGGGATTCCAGCGAGTGCATTGCTCTCGGCCGGGAGTTGTGTCAGTGTCCACCCCCAAAAAAATATATAAATGAATACCCGCATCCCAGAGATACCAAAAATACACAGAGAAATCTTTGTAACAAGATATTTTCGAATTAAGATAGGGAGCATCGGCATACCTAATATAGAAAGTAAAATAAAATAAATTTTTTTTTGTTTAGCTATTTAGCATACATTTAAATAGAATTGAAATAATATCAAGCAATATATCAAGAGTTAAGCAACCTTAAAAACAGTTTAGATTTCTTTTTTAAATTTTAATTTATTTTAAAACTTATATTTTCATCTATCTTCAACAAAATCGGTATATAAAAGCTCATTAAAACATTTTCTGAATTCAGAAATATAAAATTGAATACAAACAACACACTTTATATTACAAATTAGCTATAAAATCTATATTTAATACATTTTATTATGATACTTTAAAGCTATGTATACTGCCTTGATATTATTTTATGGTTTTATTTCGAAATACTAAGGTAAAAGCTTTTTTCTATTTACAAAGTATCAAAAGGCACTTAAAATTCTATTTAATTTTATATAAACTCTTAATTCGATTTGTATGAAATCGGAATGGCTCCTTAACAGTCTCAATAAATTTTTTCTCAGTCTATAAAACTCAAACTGAAGTGCTTGGGGGCCCCCCACAAACAACAACGATTCAGATATAAATCTATTCTATTGAAATCAAAAATCAAAGACAAAGCGAACATGCGAAGGCGGCAGATAAAACGGATTAACATAACATAAAGCGACAACAGCACTTAAAATTAATAAACAAAAGTCAATGACTGTAGTTTTGTGGGAGGGAAATCACATAAAGTAATACGATATTGGGCCCAAGTACGGGCTGCGTCTGTTATAATGGATACTTGGATATAGTTGGGGCAAAAAACCGCATAATTGGTGTACGGTTTCCTAACTAGATCGGCGCAGATTGAGCCATAAACCCGATGATACCGTTAAAGTCATTGGATTGCCATATCCATATCTCTCTATGCCAGCTAATTAATCAGCCCAGTCGCCGCGATTTGGGGTCACTATCTGCCATCTGCCCGTGCGGGGTGTGAACTATTCGCAGTCCGCAATCCGCTTATCAAATGAAGCCCAAAAGTGAGCGGATTGAGACGCAAAAGCGACAGAAGATAATGGTCAGTGGATTTGGACTGGGACTGGGACTGGGAAACAAAAGAAGTTCAACGCTCGCGCAAACAGTTAACTCACAGTGAACCCTCGTTTGCGGCGATGGCCGCCAGTGATAAGCGCATTCTCGCATTCGATTCGTACCTGCGATCTGGGCCACAGCGTGACCAATTTCCCGCCCCGGCCCTTTTCCGTTTCTGCAGGGAAAGCCCATGCAAATGGATGTTTTTTTTTT
The DNA here is from genome assembly GCA_008042535.1 of Drosophila tani. Lineage (NCBI taxonomy): Eukaryota > Metazoa > Arthropoda > Insecta > Diptera > Drosophilidae > Drosophila > Drosophila tani. The sequence continues at coordinate 11,555 of VNJO01008494.1, read as the reverse complement.
TGAGGGGAAACCCGGAAGGGAGTGCCAGTTGCTGATATTTTTTTCAGAACAGAGAGAGAAAATATAAATAATTTATTGAAAAAAATAGAGTAATTGGTAAGTTACCTACCAAAAAATACTCTTTTTCTCATAAAGAAATTTATTAAAAAAATATTATTATACAAATTTATATTTTTATAAAATATTTTTTTAGTTCAATCAAGAATCTGTCAGTGGGCTTTCTTTGTTTGCCTAAACAGCTGAGTCGCTCAACGAGAACAGCTTTATTTTGGCAATTGAAATTCCGTACCTGGGACGGATTGACAGCTGAAGTGGGGTTCCAGCTGGCTCCGAGCTGGCCCACCACCAGTCTGGCATAATAATAACCCTGAAAGTTTACTGACTTCCGTTGCAGCAACTGCAGCAGCAACTTGCGATTCAGAAAACGCCGTAGGCAGTGTCGGGCTAGTAAAGTTGGATGAGAAGTGGAGGCGCAGGACAAGTCCAGGGGCAAGGGCGATAGGGATCGGGATTGGGATCGGAATGGGGATCTGTGGACACAGATACAGATACATACATATATCCAGAAGAACGGCTCACGTAGGTGGCGCTTGTGTTGTTTATGTCGAGGAGGAGGCGTTGGCTCCATTCTCCCGGTGTCGTCTGCAATTTGTTGCTGTTTCTGTTGCAGTTGCTGTTGCAGTTGTACCTGCAACCTGCGGCTGCGAAAGGAGCTGCTCTGCGAGTGTGAGTGCGGTGTTAACAACCGTTGCTACGGTTTGGGCCCGCCGAAGAACCGTGTTAACTGAAAGGCTGCTGCTGCTGCCGGCTGCTGTTGCTGCTGCATTTCCACACGTTTCCCCGTGGCAGTGGCGACAATGACATGACAGCAGCAACATCAGAAACACTAGCAACACCAGCAGCATCTCTATGCCTCGCAGATTGCATCTGTGTATTTATCTTAATTAGGCGGGCGTTGGCCCAGGTAAGAAATGCATGAATCACTGGCAGCAGGCTGGCCGGAGTGACATGGCTCGTAGAAGTCGTGGAGGAAGCCTAAAAATAGCAGCTGCATTCGTGGGTAAACTGTTAAGAGAAGCTTGCATTATTAATAAATTGCTTAAGCAGAATATGAATTCATTTAACCGGTGCTGGCAAAACGTTTTTATTTATGGAATTGCTGTACAACTTCTTCGGCACTGCAAGAAATAAGGGTTATTCTAGTTAAAATAAGTTGTAAACCATCCTCATTCTGTTCTGAAAGGAGTTTAATTCCATCAATTTACCCATAGATTTTTTGGTGATCGCGTAATCGTCTAAAAAGATAGAAAAGCGACCCATTTCGATTTAACTGAATTAACATTTTGTGGAATTCCAATCCAACCTCTCTTTGGTGTTATCCTGATGGCAAAACCAATTTCCCATAGGCCAATGGCAATTAATTAGAAATCGCTGAGCTACGAAAATTGATTTTACTTAATCAAGCGGCCAACACACACACACACACACACTCCGAGGCGGCCTCAGCGACATCGAGAAAATGACGCTTTAAAAGTTTTTCGCTGTTGCCAAACGCACCAAAAATTAATCAAGCGGTAAAGGCAGCAACAAATGCACATCGAAAATCGAAGAAAAAAATAAGAAAAAATCGAGGAAAATCGAATTTTATAGGCAGCGGCGCTTGAATGCCCAAAATGCATATCGCTTGGATTCCAATACGAAATTTACCGTCGCATGGCATTTTTTTTCTGTTCGGTTATTGGTTGCTCGTTGTCGCTGTTGCTGTTGCTGTTGTTGGGGCTGTTGCTGTGTGTTGCCTGATTTTATTTTCGGTTTTGGACATAATTTACGTGATCATGGCGCGTCGATAACAAGAAATTATCGGGGCGCATGCGCAGTCCGCGCCGATGTTGCCGTTGCAGTTGCAATCGATGTTGCCGTTGCGGCGCTCGGTTTCTAATTGTTGCGCGCGTTTGTGAAATTTATTGCGTTTCGATCTTATTTCTTCTGCATTTTTTTGTGCTTTTTTCACTCGCTCTGCCACGTAACTGGCAAAAGGCGCAAAAGTCGGCGGATCCGAGCTTACAACTTCATTTCGCTGCGGCGATTTGGTAGCCGCGATATGGCCAGCCAAAGCGAAATTTATTTTTATGTTAATGGCTCTGCCTTGGCGAACGCATTTCGTGAAAGGAAAAGCGCAATCGCAAAAAAATGACTTCACAAAAAATAAGGTTTTTGTTAACTGTTTGGCAAGGGGCGTGGCAGAGGCAGAAGCACATGTTTCCTGTTCGCCGCATTGCTAAACGCTGACTTTCTGGCTGGCTGGGAATCAGAATCCGAACGTTGCGCTGAAACAGCTGCGCTTTGTTTCCAGATCGCTGAACCAGGCTCTCCTCCAGTCGCATTCTGACAGCTTCCCGCCCAGCTCTTCCCCCTCTTTCATAATACAAATCTGGAGGAATTTATGGCCTGTGCATGGGATGACTCACCCCGAAAGGAACATGCATCACTCTACGGATTTATCGGGGCACCGTGTGAACGAACGAAAGTGCCGGCGGGGTAATCGATACGCTGTTTGTTGTGACAGTGCAGCGATAAACATCCGCTCCGATTAGTTTTTTTTTCTCTTATTTTTGGCAACCTGAACCACACCGATTGATCGGTGGGATTCGGTTAGGGATCGGGCTCTCAGGCCGGTGAATTCTATTTCTGCAATTTTGCAAATCTGTGGCGTGTGGTGAGATCAAAGAAAAAGTTCTGATGAAGATCTGCACAGTGAAATTAAGGTATTTAATAGTGTGAAATTTAAGTGGACTTAATTTTTTTAAATAAAAATAATGAAAAGGTGAATGACATTTCCATAAGAATAATTTCAAAATTCAGAGGTTCTAGCTGAATAATTATTTTCAAAGTTAAAATACCGATTTATATGCTAAAAATAATATGGAAAACTATATTTTTTTGGAACTATAATAATTTCTTGAATATACTTCTATAATAAATTTCTTAATATTTTTCCTTGTGCTTCTCTGAGTGCCTTACCTTCTCCGTTTTGGCATCTCGCACTCTATAATCTCCATTAGGCCTTCGCATCTGCTGCATTTGCCACATGCAGCACATAATTTGCGTTGTGCGTTGCATCTGCAACTTGGCAATTTCGCAATCATCGAAATGCAATTCGAGTGCAATCATTTATCTGCCGCTTGGCTGGCACAATTTTTCATTTTTTCCGATCGCGAGTCCTTGCGAAAGGCAAATATTGAGGCAGGGCGGAGTCTGGAGTCTGCAGTCTAGAGGAGATGGAGTCCGAGTCCCAGTTGGAGTTGGAGTCCCGGGAGACAATCGATTACCGGAGCTGGACGCGGCGCAAACGTAATCAGACAAATTCAATTTGCGGCAATTTGCATGCCGCGCTCGTGAAAAATGACAATTGCAGCGACCGTGTTGCTGTTGCAACTACAATATTGCTGCCGTCATTCTAATGTGGCCAAGGCTGCACTTTGCTTTTATTTATTTTTATTTTTATATGTCTATTTTTGCTGCTGTAGCCGCGTGGCTACCTGGTTCATGGCTGTTGCACATTTGGCGCCTTATCGCCGCACTTGCATCTGCCAGCAACTTGCAACTTGCAGCATGGACAGCGGCAACGGCAACGGCAATGGCAACCTGAGAGTCGCCGCCGGCGGCAGGTTTGGGATTTTAGTTTTGGCCATTGCCATAGCTTTGGCTTTAGCTTTGGCTTTAGCAGGAAATGAAAAATTGGCAAACATGCCACGCTCTGCTCTCCGCAGCAGACATGCATATGTTGCACATAATTGGCGTTTATGCCACAAGCGACGAAATGCAACCTGCAACCTGCAACTAATGTTGCTGATGCGTTGCTGATACGCCCGTTTGCTGCATTTTTTGCTGATTTTTTCATGGGTTTCTGTTGCCTTTCCGCTGGATTTCCTTTTGGTTTTTCCTTTCTGGCCGTGTGTCTCGCATTTCATTCGGGGTGTGTCGCCTGCAGCCGAATGCGGCCACTTTTGGCGCACTCACTTAACCCTTGACACTGGCAACATTGCATTGTTTTTGTCGCGGCCGAAACGTGATTAAATTTAATTAACATTTGCTTCCTAAAAACTTGTCCCGGCTATGTGAAATTTAGTCATTAGTTGTTGTTATTGCGCGACCATTAGCGCAGACACGCCCACCCTCGAGCACGATCCGTGGCAGCCTGCAGGTGCCACATGTTGTGGCTGGCATTGCCATTCAAGTTGGCCAAAATAGTCGAAAAAAAGATCGACAACAAAACGGAGTTACATCCCAGCACGATTGAATTAGCATAACCCAAACGGGGTTACTGCCGCCGCCGAGTCACAAATCGGAATCACCGATAATGATGGCGTGTCGCTGGCAGACACACGAAAGGAATTTAATTAGAAGCCAGCTGGAGTGGGAAATTCTGTTCCATTCTGTTCTGGCTTTTCCAGGTCATCATCAGCTTGCCGCCACACGCCACACATGGGGCGGAAGAAGTCGAGGAAAACCCGAGGAAAATGCAGTCGTTAAGCGAAAAGCTTTGCGGCATGTCAACACGGCCTTTGCCGTAAATCAAATGCGCAGAGCTCTCGAGATCCCTACGAGAAGTCTTGGTACACTGGGGGAAATATTTAGAATCAGTATATATATTATTATTTTATATTAATTGAAAATATATCTAAATTATAGGGATAAAAACTTATAATACATACTTAAAGAGTCCATTTTGCAGTTAAAAGAATGTATAAATCTTTATTATTACCGGATAATAGTCTGAAATTATGGCTCATTATAGAACATACCCATAATTTCCTCCCTGTGTACTGATCCCTAGACCAAATAACAGACCCATTCCCTTTGCCCTGGCACAATTTGTACGAGGAATGAGCTAAGGAATGTCGCAATCAAATTTTCAACATCATGTTGCCTCAACAACAGTGGAGGAAAATGTAGAAAAAAAAGTGGGGGAAGTGCGCCCACGGTACTATTTATAGATGCAGTCGATCGCCAGTCCATCGGGCCCAAAATGTTTCTGAATCTGAAGTAGATTCTGGATCTGAATCTGGATATTCTCGGGGCATTGCACAAGCGCAAGGCAGACATAATAATGGAAATAGAGGGCTCCCAACTCACGCGGAATGGGTCTCTGAATATGCTTCTAATTGGCGCAAATTATTGAAAAGATCTTCCCCAGATTGTAATGATGGGAGGGAGAAGCCTTTGAAATTGCCAGCAATTTGTTCCGTCTTCCCCGGGACTCTGCAGACTACATAAATCTTCTATTTGGTTGGATCTCTCTCTCTCCCTCGATCTCCTGACAATAAAGTATTAAATTACCATAAATTATTATTGTGGAAAGGCATTTAATTAGAGAGCCAGACACGAGATAAAATAAAGGGAATGCCAAAAAAGATAGGGGGAATATCCAGAACTATGGCCAAGGCTCTGACACTAAACTTGACCCACAAAACAGAGATAGAGTTGTCTCTTTAATTTTTTTATGGTTCAATTAGTCGGCGAGAAGTGAACTTTGGAGCTTTTGACAGATTTTCATAGAAACTATTGTGCACAGCTATATTTTGATGATAGTTTTTGATGTTTTAATTTTGCTATAATTCCTAAAAACACTAAAGAACGTTTCAATATTTAAAAAAGCATGATTTATGGTCATAATAAATTACAGATAAATATCAAAGAAAAATAAAGCAAATTTCCAAAATGTTTAATATTTTATATGAATTATTATCCCCTCCTAGTGACCTTATTTTCTCCGAGTGCCATCTTCAATTGAGCTTGATGAATGGTCAGCGTGTTTTAATTTTGCTCGAATGTGTGGCAATGCCGGACGGTCCACTCCACTCAGATCTCCCATGGAGCAGCGGGTGGCCCCGATCGCGAACCGCGGAGGTGGATCCTCCGTGGAGCCACTAATTAGTCACAATTTCCAGAAACATGGACAGTGTCAAAGGTCCGTAGGAGTTATTTTTAGCCGTTGTGTGTTGCCGCATCATGCTGCGGGCGTGCGGCAGAATGTTGCTGCTGCCGCTGCTGCGCATGTGCAACCAATTATTAATTGCATATGCAACATGGCTGCATTCCTCGGGCCTCGACTGGGATCTGAGTCAGCGGCTTGCTCCATGGCGCCGATCCTCGTCAGAGGCGTCAACGGCGTGTGCCCGTCGTCGTCGTCGTCGTCGTTCCGGCCATACTGTGTAGGTGGATTGACTAATAGCCTACCCTCACCCAGACAGAACCCGAAGAAAGAATCCCTGAAGAGCATCCAACGATCGGTGGCTTGGCTACGGACTGACTGCACTTTCTTGTCGCGCCCCTTTTTGCATTGCTTATTAAATTACAAAACAACGGCCCACACATAAATAAACGTGGAAAGGCTCTTCCCTGGCCGGGCATTAGATGATGGCAATAGGAAATGCCTCCTCCTTGGTGCCCAGCTTCAGCTCTGTGTCTTATGAAAAATTCCTAGCGCTTGGCGTCTATAATTAAGCGTGAAATGTTGCTGGCGTTACACCGCATTCCTTGAACCGAGACTCGACTCGAGCCCTTCGGCTATGGCAGCGCGGACCCAAGACCGCGAAAGGAATATCCAGGGTCTTCAGTACACACTCCAAAGACACCGAGAAAAATAGGAATATTTCTGAGAAATTACTTAAGGGAAATACATTCAAAAAATAACTAGAACTTCATATATTTTTAAATGATTTTTGAAGAGGATTCGATGGGAACTGTGCGTCAGAAATATTCCGCAAAGATCCGGCTCGAAGGACCTCTTAAAATGTTGTTGTTGGATTGTCGAATGTAGGGATTGGACCAAAAGAATAATGAAAATCCCGTCTCAACAACAAGAGAGTGGAATTATAGAATATTTGTTTATGGTAAAGTCTGGAAACGTGGCGTATCCTTTCTCTCAGTGTGCTGTCCATATCCCAGAGAAGCACACAAAGACGAAGGCCAAGAGCAGGCACTTTTATGGGTTCCTTGTGCGACGCAGCAGCAGCAGCAGCAATTCTTATTAATTGCAAGTGTCCGCACTTACTTTGCAACATGTTGCAATTAGAATCTCGAGCCGAACCGAGCCGAACAGAACGGCCTGCCGCCCCTTTGTTGACGGAAGTCAATTCAAATTAAGACCCCCGAAGGCTGCAGCTCCAGTCTCTGGTCCTCAGTCCTCGGTCCTCGGCCCAAGAGTTCAACGATCTGCTGGTGGACTCTGCGGCCGAACAATGCTGCAACATGGTGCAGCTTGGGCCGGCGAAAATTGATTTCTCTTGTTAGGGCTTTAGCGCTTTTTCGGATAGCCATCCGAGCATTTAAGCGGGCAGTAATTAAAATAAATTGCCTGCCCAGCGCGGCTCCTAGCCACATCTAGTGTTGGCCATCTAACGCTCCAGCAAAGCTGTTGATAGAATTGGCACCAGGTCCGGGACTTGGCTCTCGGGACTCGACTCCTTGCTCCTCATGGCCATCAAATTAAAGCGCTAAATTGTTGCTCGCCTTTTCCTGTCTTTCATCACGCCATCGTCGTCGTCGAGGTTCATTAACATATGTTTGCCGGGGGATCTGGCAGGGATCGGAGCCAGAACAGCCTGGCGAATGGCAGTGAAACTTTATGATGCCACCAGACCAAGCCCAACTCGAGTGGCAGATGCTGCTCGAAGTCGGAGTAAGAGTCGGAGTCTGGCTCATCAATTAAAGAAGTGGCCATAATTTGATTGTCTTAGCTGTGGCCTGACCTGCTTTTTATGGCCAAGCCGCCAGTTTTCCACTTGCCAATTACGGCCATGGCCAAACAGCTGCCTCACTCCGCCGGTGGTCTGTGTGTACACCGACCGATCTTGGCCCGAACTGGATGACAGTCGATGGAGGCAAACGCGTTCTTCTCCTCTTTTCGCTGGAAAATCTGCGAGCCACTTGGCTCAGTTGGCTCACTTGGCCGGGGGAGCATTGACCATTAATTGATACCTTTCAAAAGCATTGACATTGGATCTAGCCGCTGCGGCATGTGGTCCACTGCCTTGGGCGGTGATCTGGCACAGCCCCGCCAGATCGGAGGAGCTGCAATCCGAATGGGGTAAGGCACCGCATTCCACGGATGCGGCCTTGCTAAATAGGGGCATCTATGGGCTGTCCAGAGGGGAATGGCTTCGATGGGTATGTGCTCTTGATCCACAGTGAACCAATCCCTTGGTCATGATGTAACTGAAGGCTGAAGGCTTCTAAATGTTATAGAAAAAGTCTCTTTGGATTTGAAAACCACATTGTTTGAGTTTGAACTGTAATAACGGGTAACCTTCAGTGACCCCGACTTAAGATTGACTTGTCATGTGGACAGCCAGCAGAACTTGTTAACCATGTTAACAGAGATTTACCCGAGACCGAATGCAAATTTATCCAAGCGATGCGATACTCCGAGCAGCTTGTTTATGGAGCTCATTAGCGGTAAGCCATTACCAAGAAGCCAGTCCAGTTGTCCGGCAGCTCCTATCTAGAGTCAACACTGGGCCCTCGAGTGCTGCCACTTGGCCCTATCTGTGAGGGGTCTTGGCCTTCAAAACCCCGAGAGTCTGTCTCTGCTACTCCCCCACTCCAGCAGCTCCACCTCCTCACCGACTGAGTGATTGACTGACTGATGGCAACCCGACTGGGTTACCAGTGTGTCGCCCACGTAGATGCAAGATTTTCGGGTTCCACTGCAGTCCGGGCTCGGTCTTATGCAATCCGTGCTCCACATTAATCAATCAGGGGAAAAGCCTAAGCCCTGACTGACATTTCCTGCGTGTGTGCGCGATATGGCGAGCTTGGAAATTGAATTGATTTCGAAAGCGAAAACCGAAAACCGCACGCCGCACCGAAACCGCATGGAAATGTGTGGCCTGTCCGCGGAGATTAGCGTTTCTTGGGTCATTGTATTAGCGTGGAAAGTGGTTAGCATATCGCAGAGCCAGCTGCTAATTAAAACCGATGGCCATCTTATATAATGGGCGCCTTTCCTTGGCAGTGATGTCTCCATTTGGCCACAGAGAGAAATCGCTAGCAGGCGCAGCCCTTGAACTGGCCATGGCTCCTCCATATTTGGCACCGGCAGCTGCCAGGAGAAGGCCAATGAACTGGATTTCGATTCAGTTGTGGCTATATTTAGTGGGCAAAATGTGTTCACACTTTTATGCATTTCGCTCAGTTGCCATTCATCAGCAGACACGCAGCACAGGAGATCCTCCGAAATGCCAGAGTCACGCGGTTCATCATGTCAAAGTCAAGGCCCAAGGCAGAGAATGTCTTCCGCCGAGAGGGAGGTTCCTCCAGAACGTCGGACTAGGCCCAGACCCGCCTCCTTCATCTTCCCGGGGCTGAAGTGCAAAGTGCAACAGCTTGGGTTGCTCCACTCCACTTCACTACACTCCACACTCCGCTCCTCGAGTGAAGTGTCGCCTGCCAGGAAGGCTAAGAAAAAAGAGAGAGGAAGGCACAGTGGGTTCAGTGTAAGGAAACCTTAACTAAACTAGAATTTAGAGTCTTAATCTCGTGGTAAAAGAGGCCTTTTTAAGCCTTGAATATATTCTTTAAAATGAAACTTATCTCGGCATAATTTTCTCCCTCTCCCGAACCACTGTTCTCCCTGGGAAGCCAAAGTTAATTTAGAATCAGCAGTCTGGCTATGTTTTATGAGATTTTAGCACTTTTCAGCCATGGCATGTTTCGGCCTGGCCGCGGCTGTTTAATGGATGTCTGCCCCATGGAATTTAGCACGTTTTGCCACTCCGCCGCTGCGAGGAAAACTAATATGCCAGGTTGCCAGCCTGCCAGGCCTGCCAGGCTGCTCTTCGCCGGGCCGTGTGACATTTATGGCTTCCCCAGCCTAGTCCTGACCAGAGTCTGGCTTTGGCTTCACGTGCAAATATGAACAAGATTTATAACTTTTTGGCCGGCGACATTTTCCTAGATTTTTGTTTGCTGCCGCTTTAAAAGGATTTCACTTTTCGCTGGAAACGGAGGAGCTGTAGGAGTTGGAGGAGCCGCACTAAAAGCAAAAGTTGCCGTGTTATTTGCCATTGCGTTGGCCTGGATGAGCAGCTCGCAGCCAGCAGCCGTCGTTTAAGTGGATCCACTGGATATCCAGCAGGGGCTAAAAATAAAAACCAAATCCGTTTGCCCTCGGTGAGGGAGCGAGCTCTTGTGGAATTTTTATGCTTATGCCTTTGCGAGATTCGCTCAATTTCAAAAGAATTTCCAGCCTATTTGAAGGGGTCTTTGGGTTGCCGGAGGAAAGCGGAAACGATCGTTAATCCTCAAGAAATTATCAATGGGTCTTAACGAACATTAGATGCAATTGGCTTAAGAGGAGATTTAATAGCTTAAGGAGTCTGGGAGCTATTTATTTGAGCTAAAATAAGTTAAAGCTATAAGTAGATGATTTATGAGTGGAATTAAATTTAAAAAATAAAATAAGTTTATTTCACTTTGAATTCTCAAAGAATTCTCATATTTTCTATAATAAACTGTAGAAAATTTCCAATTTAATTTCCGTCAATGGAATTTCCCTTTTATTAACCAGACACATGGGTCATTTCCTTTTTTATTTCCATGCAGTTTTTCCCCACACATGTTTTCCCCAAAACACTTGCCAACTTTTGCCTGCGGATTCCATTTCCGTTTTCCAGTTTTCAGTTTCAGTTTCAGTCTCTGTGTTGGCTTCTGTTTATGGTAATATCGTTTGAGTTAAGCGCCCTGTTCCAGGTCGTCGTCTTATCGAGGGAAATGTGTTTTTAAGTCGCGTTCAGCGGCGACGCATTGAATAACATTTTAATTGGAAGTTGCAAAATGCGTGCCCATAAGCCAAGACACGTATGGGGATATGTATGGAGCTCAGTTAATAGTGGAGGTTGATAAGGTTTGCACAGAAAGAAATGTTAATACTAAAGGGTAAACTAACGCAGCTTAAAATATTTCCGTGGCTTGTTGAGATAATAAAAATGGAAGAGGTTTTAAGTAAAGAATATAAGAAGCTCACATCATGATTTCAAAGACCTTATTCAAACCTTAGAACTTTGATAAGAGAGGAAACAACCCCTATCACCTTAATAAAATTATATTTACATTAAATTTTGACTTTAAATATTTTTTTAATAAATTTCTATGCTACCTTAATTGATTTTAGGTCCATAGAAATTTTTGTGGAAGTTCTAAATATTAGTTATATTGATTTAATCTTAGATAAGAGGTCAGAGAAAGAGAAAACGCCAGTTTTCTTCGCAAGTCCCCCTGGGATGTGATCTCCTTCCCATAAGCCTTGTTTAAACCATTTATTTAATCATTTCTCTCACTGTAACAGCTCCCTAAACACCAGACTAACTGCGAGTGGCGCCAGGCCAAGTCCGGGGCCAGACAAAATGAAATGCCGATTAAAATATCAATTGCCAGACGCGGACCTGGGCCCATCCATCGTGGTGGGCGACTAAGCGCATTAATTTTGTAGCGGCGCCTGTAGCAACTTAAAACCAGTTTGGTCAAAAAGTATGCTTCAATTTTCTATTTGA
>VNJO01008492.1:0-18180 GCA_008042535.1 Drosophila tani | reverse complement strand
CAGAGCCATAAATCGCATTTAATAAGAGAACAAATCAAACAGAAAAGTGACCAGAAACTAGAACTGGCCACTAAAGGGGAAATCTAACTGAGACGGAAAAGAATTAGATCTATTTGGAGGTTGGTTCATTTTAAGAAAGTATATTACTATGTTTTAGGTCTTGGAAAAATGTAATAGGAGACGATTTTATAGGAGGTTTCTACATATGTATAATAAACAGACATGAGAGGATGTGATCCCCAAAAATTTGACTAAAATTGGATGAGAAACATGGGAGTTATCGAAGAATAAAAATTACACGCATACTGCAACACCAATATATGGTGTTGTTCAACATGATCCTGCAACATTTGCCTAGCAACATGTTCCAGGATCATGTTAAGCAACATTTACATGTGCTTTCCGCCATGTTAGTTTAAAGATCGTTTTTTTTAATAACAGACATTAGTAAATGTTGTTCAGTAGCTGCAGGCACATTCTTATCTCGCCTACCATAAAGCATTGTTTAATAACTGGCTTGCCTTAAGCCACAAATCACTCTACTTCACAGAAGCCTTTTTATCCAAGTTGTATCTCCATTTTTGTGATGTTTTAAGAATTCTACAAAGACTCAACCGCCTCAAATCTCTGGTATTAGCTTCAGGTCTGCTCCAATTCCACAAAGACACTCGAATTATCATTCCAGCAGCGAAGCTGAATTCCTTGCCATTGTCAGCACTCAATCTCGAACTCCAATCTACCATAGATTCCAGGCGGGCAGAACAGATCCAAAACCCGGGCACGTAGCCAGATCTCCGCCGAAAAAAAAGAGTGCCAGTGAGAGGCGAGTGGTTCTATATCAATGGAGCAGGCTCTGAAAACTGTAGCACGTACATAGCATAGTTGAACCCACAAAAAAACCGAGAATGTGAACTGAACTTAGGTGTGAAAAACTGCTGACCGCCTTGGGTTCGCCTCCGTATGGAGTATATATATTTCCCAGCTTTTTTCCTATACAAATCTATACAGGCCTGCCTTTCTAAGTTGGCTCAGAGACCTCAGTCTGAGCTCTTTTTTAAGCCAGTCGTGGTGCTGGTGTTGATTGAATGTCTGGAGACCGGCGAGACTGGGTAACCGGAGGATCGTGTGTCTGCTGTTGGCCCCTGTTTATTTTTTCTTCTACTTTTTTGTGGGTTTACTGGTTTTGGGGCTTCGGTTTTTCCTGTGCCACACGATGTCGTGCTGCCATTGTTCGCATTAGTGTTGCATATTAAGTAATAGAACTGTTTTTCCTCGCTCCCTATCTGAATCTTGGGCTCTGGTCTCCCTCTAGTCGGATCTGTGTCTGCCAGCAAGTGGCGCAATGTATTTTTACCTTTGAAATACTAACTGAGTTGTTGCCATTAAAATGCGAAAGGCAGAAGGAATTTAGTTGGGTGGAAAAAGGGATTGGCTGGGGTTTATTCTAAAGTAGAAGGAGTGGTTCTAGGTAAATAAATGAGGAAATTAAATTGTTTGAAGGCTGTAAAAACTACAAATAAATTGCTATAAATGTGCTTTAGTTATTTGTTTAACTTTAACCATTTCAGCTGAGTTCTCTGACATCATTTTATAAAGTTTCTATAATCTACAGGTTTTAAAATCCAAATTAAAAATCAATTTAATGATAATACCTTTCCCCTTACCCAACAAATATCTTCCCAAAAGACTCTCTCTATCAAAAAGGATTGTGTAACCTTAGCCTACACCCAGAAATACATAATTCACGATTAGATCTGTCTCTCAACGGCACAAATTTCTATGCATTGTAATTTTCCGCATAATTTTGCTCAACTCTTTGGCTGTCTGTCTCGGTGTTTGTTTTGTTTCCTTGGCTGTGGCGAATAATATAAAGAATGGCCAGACAAAAGACAGGCCGACACTGCCGCACGCTTCAACGACAAAATGGTCAACAGCAATCTTGGCTTAGTTTTGTCGGCCGGGCTGTCTGTCTATTGTTGTATAGCCATAGCCATAGCTATAGCTGTTCTGGTTGTCGTGATTTATTGTGTGAACAACAAGGTTTCTGCGATTCCTCCCCTGGCTTTATTTCTTTGCTTTTGTTCTGCCTCCGCATTTGCATATATTCTCTGCTACTTTTTAAGGGTTTACTGGGTGCGGGTGCCACTTCAAATTGGGCGTGCCCAGGTATCAGGGAAGCCATAGAAGCCAACACTCGAGTCAAAGCTCAGTGGGTGCCCAAGTGGCCAGCTTGGGGGGTTCAATGAACCAAAGCCCTGCAGTTCTCGAGTGTTATTAAAGCAAATAGCACTTGAGATGGTCCGTCAGGTTGCCAGCCACCGTCAATCAAGAGCTATATCCAGTTATCCCCGAGTTGAATGGCTTTTCGAGAGCTGAAGCTGACGCCAACGCCGCGCGGCATTACTTAGCGAAGGAGTCGCTTCTTGCAAATTGCCAATTCATTGCTGTTACCTTAAGTCGAAGCTCCATGGCTTGACATTTTTATTAAAAACGAACGCAGGCTGTCCGATCTGCAATCAGGCGATCAGCCAATGTCTGCGGCATAAAGGGCATATTTTATGCATGCCGCTCGTTAAGCGGCCTCTTCTTTTCGTTTGTTTGTTGTTGCAGCCAAATTGCCGCTGCTGCTTTTGGGCATCATTTCCTGCTTAAAAGGCCGCCTCCATTGAGCCGGGGACTGGGACTCCTCCGACACATATACGAGATGCCAGCCTGATGAACCGTAATCTCAAGGATAACTGCATGCCTTTATTACAGGTTTCCTACCCTCTGCTCCTCCTGAGAGGCTGCCAGTAGCTGGACCATAATTTTCTGTTACAAAAGGCCACAAAGGAAACGAAAGACTTAAGACGCAAACTTGTTTTCCTTGCGGCATATCCGCGAAAAACAAGGCAGAGAGATAAGGTAAGTCGACAGATGGTACATGGTATTGTTTTTAACTGATGGATATAACTTGAGAATTTAATATCCCTTGAGCTTTATAGCTTTAAAGGTTTTTTTAATAAATATTTACTAATGAGACTTTGCCTTACACTGGCTCTTATTATTTCCTTTCATTTGTAAACTCCGAGGTTTTTATTTTCAAATAATAACGTCGGATTGATTTTATTTCTAATGATTTCGTTTCTCTCGATTTTTCATATTATTTTCTTAAACATCTAGTTTAATTCTATGCTTTAAGACTATTATCGATAACATTATACCAACTGGCCACTAATGTGACCGTGTAATACAAAATGAGGTGTTTACACTTTATTGAATTGTGAATATACCAATGTAATATTCCATGAGCTTTAAGGCCTTATTATTTCCTTACCTCATTTTATTTTATTGATTTTTTAAACAAATCCTAACTTTTTGTGTTTCCTTAATAAATCTTAATTAACAAAATCTTAAAATCACAAAAATCCCCCACCGATAAATACCCAAAGCTTACATAATCTCTTTCTATTTTGATTTCCTTTCCTTCAACAAATATTTCCCCTCTAACCAAAATGGGTTAATGGGCAGCTTAACCCCATTAACTACCCCCGTCGCGGAGCTCGTTTCAAAGCGGAAAAATGACAAAAATAGCAAAGAAACCGCAACAAATACACCTTGAAAATCGCCTACAAAATATTATTTCTCTTTCTCTACCGCTATTTAAGGTATGTAATTTTCGACTCGCAAAAGGTTTTTAATGACTGCAAATTGAGCTGAGCCGAACCGAGCGAAGTTGAGTTTCATTTTGCACTTTGCAACACACAGAGCGGAAATGCCAACAAACTGGCTAAGAGAGAACGCAGCAAATGGGTCAAGGATTTAAGCCATTTAGCCACACTCCATTGGCTTCGCTCGGAGCAGGGCAGGGCAGGGCCTGAGCCCGCTCAAAGTTCAATTCAAAGAATGGTCCACCTGGTCTCTGCTGCGACTCCAAATATTGACGCTTGTTATGTCACTGACTCTGGGACCATTAGCCAAACATGTGGCACAAATGTACGATATATGCTCGTAAATATCAGACTCAACCAGGGACCCAGCGGGGTGTCCCTGGCTGTGCTAGTACGCGGGTGCCTGTCGGCTGAGTCAACTGGGTCGGGCTGTGTGTGGGTCACTGGGCGGTGTGAATCACTGGGTTATTATGCGGGGTCAGAGGCCCCTTTGATTGGTTATTGGTCTGCGGTTAATTGAGCGATATGTGTGCTGCAGTTGCAATAATGGTGGGAAACCCGATATCCAGCTGCCTCTGACTGAATGACTCTGTTATTGATCACCTCAAGGGTTGCATAACACCTAGACCCACTCTTTGAACTCTTTCCTTCCCCTCTATCGGGTTAATCACTCAATTTGCGGCCACTTTCGCCCCTTTGGCGAACACTTCCGTTTAGTGTCAACGCTTTCTTTTCGCCAAAACGTAAAGAAATGAAATATTAATTCGTGCCTCAGTCAGTCGCCTTTTGTTTGTGATTTATGCGACCGGCTGCCGAATTGTCAAAAAGCCCTCCGTTCTGCCCGAGTGCCATTGGACTCTGTTCGCCACCAAAGTGACCACCACCACTTGGTCTGCTCCGGCCACTCTGGAAGCCATAAAAACCGAGTCGAGACTTGACTGGCACAGTTGCAACAAGTTAAGTTAGTTTGTCGGTGACGCGAAAGTGAAACGAAACGGAGCAATTGCAAAGGCAGGGAAAACGTCCAGAGTCGAGGAAAAGCCAGAGTCGGAGTCGGAGAGCAGAAAACAGACACCAGAAATCCCAATTAAAAAGAAAAGCGAAAATGTGCATGGAAAATCGAGTGCGAGGCAGCTTGAAGTAGTAGTAAATGCGTTCAATGCACTTCGATGGGCGGTACTGGAGGCAGTCTTGCCTTACTCTGGCCTGACTCATGGCTCAAACATCTCCAGCTCCGTTGTCTGCATGCAAAGCAAATAAGTATAAATATATATATGTATGTTACAAAAAGGTAAACGCATTTTATTTAACTTGCGGAAATCGTAGGCGTAGCTAGCCAATACGAAAACGTCAAAAAGAAGAAGAGCTGAACGAGTCGTTGATTAATGAGAAATGGCAGAGTGTTACATACTCGGTAAGAAAAAGCATAAAATAGGTAAGAAAGTAATGAGGGAAATGGGGAAATAATCATAGGAAATGGTTTTTAGTTCTTTGGTTGAACTTATAAGCCTGTAAAGAGATCGAGTTTCCCATGGAAGAGCTGTTGCTTATGAGCTAGTGACTAAAATAGAGAAAATACCTTAAAACTTTATGGATTCTTCATTTTAAACTACACAAAAAAAAAAACTCATAGATACTATATTATTGTTACAGGAATTCTATAATTTAGGATATTACAACTTTCTTATTAAGTTTCTTATTAATTTGATACTACGAAAGTATAAAAATAATACTACACCAAAACTTGAGAAAAATCACTAACGTGAAAGACAATAAAGTACTACATTTTAGCTAACGCCATATGTTATCGAACTATCGATGTATGTTTGTATAAAAATAATACTCGATAATACACAATTGAAACCATGAAGTATAAAAACTATACTAATGAGTAAACATTTGAAATTATTGAGTATTAAATCTATACTAAACTCGCTATTCTGCTGAGTATATTTTTAACAACGTGTATAAGGGCTAAAGCCTTCGATTTTTTTTTTGTGCACACTTATTACTTCTTTTTAAAAATTATAATCATTATCCAAGCTACACCTTTGAAAACCCTAGGCTAACCTTTACATTTTCTATGGTAAAATCATTATTTTTAATGCACTTCCAATGCAAATTCTTCAATAAACCTCCTCCCTAATAAATACCTCACTTACAAATGACTCAAACCTTTGAAATACCCACAATTCCACCCACTTTCCAGCCGAAGCCAACCTCAATTTAAAGAATGCAGTTGAAACTTTGCCAAAATTAACATATAAAGCTCATTTTTATCAATGGAGTATGATGCAGAGTCAGAGTCAGAACACACCCCGAAAGAGCAACAAAGGAAATACCAAGGCAAAGGTAATTGCAGCGAATTTTGTGGGGCGATGCTGGAAATAATTCCAAAAAGTCAAGCAAAAATGTCAACAACTTTACGAGTTGAGGCTACCGAACGAGCAGACCAGACCGAGGCTGGTCTCTTGAGGTTCGAATTTGGTTTACAACCAACCCAGTGACATTTAAGCCAAGTAATTCAACAAATTCAATGGGGGGCCTAGAATGAGGTATTGATTTTTGTATTTATAGTTTATTTTGATTTAACGTGAATAACAAGAAATGGGTTCGACCTTCGGGCTCGAATTCCTTTGGCCCAAAGTATCCGATGTCAGGTATAGAACATAAGTTTTGATTGACATTTCATTTTCAAAGTGATATCGAGTTTCCAAAGAGACTCGTCTTAATTCTAAACTAATAGTACAGGTCACTGCCTGTACAAACAACATAATCATAGGGTTTTAGAACAACTTTTCCCTTGGGAAATATTTTCGATAATCATTTGCTGCCACTAACAATGCAATTGTTCATATAACAAGAAAAATAATAAGCATAAACAAAAAGTAGTTAATTCTTTCATTTGGAGTTTACCGCCATCGAGATCTCAATAAAAATGCGTTGACCCTGAACTTCGAGCCGCTTTTTTTGTTATTTTGTTGTTCCCGTTGCCAGCAGTTTCTTCTCTCCTTCGTCGTCGTTTTTTTTATGATAAATGATGAGAATTTCGGTTTTCGGCCAAACATATTTGTACGTACCTGAAAAGAAGCCAAAAAAAAAACAAACAAAAGGTATGAAACGACATGAAAACACACACTCTTTTATGTGGATACATAAACTAATTTAAATGTTTTTGCACTACAAACGCGAAATAAGAGCAGGCACACACATAAAAAATATAAACAAAGGCAAATTTAATTATCTTAACGGGCGTGAAATTAACATTAACATCAAGGGAAGACTGACCGCTTGCTGGGGCAGGTTCTTTGGGGCGTGGTCGAAATAAAAGCGAAACGGAGATAAAAGCTTTGAGGAAAACAAAGCAAGGTCGTTGGAGCTTGGGGATGGATGCACTTTAGGTGTAAAAAAAACTGAACTAGTTTTGAGGTCAACAGCTGCCTAAAGGTGTTGGCTTTTAGAAAGTAACAAGAGAGCAAGAAATAAGTGTTTAATTTAAGATATAACCTCTTGTAAGCGATAAGGAGCTAAAGTAGATACAGGTTAAGTATGAAAACTTAATAGTTATACTATATTTTATGACAAAAGATACTCAATCTCAACCTCACGGAATGCTGAACTTAATTAAGCTAGATTTTTAAGAAAAGAATATACGGTCACTTTTGGTTTAGCAAATAAGAACGATCAGCACGTGAAAAAACGAGAAAAAACGAAATCATTAGTAATAAAATCAATCCGACGTTATTATTTGAAAATAAATGTCTGTGAGTTTATATTTATAACCATAATATTTCCTATTTACTCTTATTACACCAGTTTCTTTTGGTTTATCAAGATATTAAGTAACTTATAAGCTAGCTAATAAGTCGGGTATCACTCTCATACAATTTTTCTCAGCCACATGATAAGCAACCATCAACAATCAATCAGCATCTTGTAATAGAGGAGACGTATCAAGCATTTGTAAGCCAATATAGCGCCACACTGGGCCTAGCCAACGTTGGGCAATCTAACCGCATCTCCGGCAGCTGTTGTTACAGCAATTGCACCCAGCCACAAGGGGCCACCTTAACTACATATAATTGCTGTTCCAATAACCCCTAACCCAGAGGCACCCAGCGGCGGCGGCGGCACACGAGAGAGATGCCAACAAACTGTGACTCGTGCCAGCAAGCCAACAGATACAATATTAAACTGACAAACAAAATCATAAATAAGCCAGCATAAATGGTGGAAAAACACACCCACTCTTTTATGTTTGCTAGCTAAAAAAAGAAAAATAAACAAGCAGAGGCAGGAGGGAAATTGCAGTGAAAACTGCTAGCAAGGAAAGAAAACTCTACTCTCCAAGAGGCCAGCTTGGAAGCTTGTATCTGCTGCAACCTACGCGACCTAAAATGTTTCTGCTGCTGGCCCCTCTCAGTCAACCACAGCGCAAGCACCAAGAAATGCGTTTCTCGTTGCCTGTTTTTGGTAATAAACGAAGCGTTAAACAAATTGCATTACAACAACAATAACAGCAAGCAAGCAACACACATTACAGTTTCTTTCTGATTTGTTGTTTTCCATATGCAAAGCGTCATAAATGAGGTTGCCGCCTGTGTGTGGATGTTGTTACTTGCTTGGAGTTGGTGCTGCTTGTGCTGCTGCCTTGGGCGTAATTACATCTCGGGCCAAAAATGGTCAAACGAGCGAGAAAATTATCACATATTTTGCTGTAGCTGTAGTTGTTGGTGCCGAAAATTAAATGCAAATTTGGTTTACAATCAAATTGCATAATCAGGAAATATATATGGAAATTCGGTGTCTGGATTTGACATATGATAGGCAATTTGAATATTTCTTTGGCAAGGCAATTAATGAAGCCAACTAATTAAACGATTATTAATGTTGTGGTGGCTAAGATTTCCCTTTTCTCTCAGCCAGCAGCCACTCCTCGAAAGTCACGGAAAACCAAGCTCAAGCTTTGTAGAAATCAAAGCAAATGCCAAGCACACATAAATCAATGTACGTCGAAGGCAGCCCAGAAATATCAGGAAGGTAAAAACATGAGCAAATTGCATAGCAATAATGACAAATAATAATGGTGCCAGCGGAGCAAACAGCAAACAGCAGTTTGCAAACACGCCTAGGCTGCCAAAGATACATATTTAATAAGGCGAGGGAATTATAATCAGAGGAAAATCTCTACTCATTGGCTTGAGTTTATAAATAATCAGTAAATGAATTAAAAGCCGCCTTTAAGCGATCTCCATTCAAGCCAAAGTAGGTCACTTCGTTTAAATTTCCACCAGAGACATCGAGAGAGATTTACGGCCATTTAATGGTCAGTCTCAGACCTTCACAAAACGCTTTAAATTAATTTAAATATAAAAACTTAAATTAGCTGTGTAAGCTAGGCAATAAAACGATTTACAGCGAAACAAGCGAATTTGCTGGCCATTAATCCATGGAACCAAACTTATGATCTGCTGTGCAAATTGCAGCTTACGCAAGCCCCCTGCTAAATGCTCACATTAGCCACTCCACGGAGTGGAGTCCACCGTGTGTCCCCACTATAAAGGTGTGTCCGTCGACGGGGTGTGCGTGTCACCTCTAAATAAGTGCTTGCTTCTGACTGAAGGTTATGCCATTAAGACAACGCACTGCATCTGTACAGAATCGGAATTGGGGAACGCTGACTTCATTCTGCGCCAGTCTTCCTCCGGTTGAATGAACCATGGAGCCTCTTAGCAACGCCCACAACTTTTGCGAGGGAGTTTTTGGCCTGATCTAGCCGACGCCGAGTTCAAAGCGGAGCTGTGGCTGTCAACAGATGCGACAGATAAGCCAAATGGAAACCGCAAAAGCTCCGAGAGTCTGGAGCCACAGAAAACTACACAAGAGAAACGGGGAATAAGTGAGTTCGGGATAGACGAGGGCCAATTTGAGTCTATAAAGTCATCCCATTACATTACAGCCGAACCCCTCATAAATCTTCCATAGTACAGTCATAAATCTGGCCAAGAACAACGAAGCCAAGTGCAGCCAAGATAAGTACAGGCAGGCAATTTGTCATATGCCTAACATCGGAATTATCCGAAGATTTAGCACCGCGAAGAGATGGGAGGGAAATGCAGATACCGGCAGGTGCACGTACAGGGAAACGAAACCAACCGGATGATGCTTCGTTTTCGTTTCTGTTGTTCGGTTTTTCGCTTTTCGATGGCATTTATCTTGACCCGAAGGCAACGTGAAGTTTTCATGGCTCATGGCTCAAATATTGCGAGCGTCGAACTGTAAAGTTATGAAGAAGAAACCGCGCTGAATTCAGCTTCAGCTACAGCTGAATCTGGCCCGGAGCGGAAGCTTGCGTTTAAGGTTAGGGGCACAGGGCCGGCAGCACAACTCACCAGGTGTGTGTACTAGAGACTCAGTCTTCGTAGCGACGCTCCAAGTTCTCAAAATACTGTATTACTTGGGCAGGGTATGCCAGCCTTAAATCGTCCAATGGCACCGCATCCAGCGATGAGCAACCCTTCCAGTTGACAAACATTATCTGTTTGCCGCGCACTTTGAAATTGTGCACCACCTTGTCCAGCTCGAGGCCGCGAGCCAAGCCAAAGGGTGCCTTGAACAGTGGCATATTCCAATGGAATCCCTTTGAATTTGGATTGAGTTGGCTGCGTGCCGGCGTCCTGCCGCTAGGAGGCATCTGAGGCGCCAAGGGGCTATCCGAGTCGTCATCACTGCTTTCGATTTTCAAGCATTTCTTCCGAGACTTTTCTTCGTTCTTCTTTGAGCATCCTTGGACTATAAGTTTGTTTATTGGGTTCTTCTCAGCGATGTTGTTAACCCCTTGATTGCTGTGAATCTGTTACAATTTTCTTAGTTTATATAGAATACCATTTAATTGCATTATCTTACGCTCTTCAGGGCCTCCTCCTTGTTTTTGGCGGTCTTTAATCCTGCCAGCAGGCTTAGAGGCTGGCAGCCGGATTCAGAGGTGTCAGATGACGATCCGGATAAGCGGCATGAGGGCGAAGAGGATCTGGAGGAGACGCTGGATAATATATCCTTATCACAACCCTCAAGTGTTGAAGGCATGGATGCCTGTGGTGCAGCACTTTTGTCCAATGAAGAAGTGGCTACGAATAGATCCTCATCATCACTCGACTCGCTCAATTGCATGGGCGACGAAGGACGCTGCTTAATCGGGCCTTTAACCAATGGATTCTCCTTGTGATTACCCATCTTATGGCCTGCATTGGGCTTGGGAATGCCACTATTTGTAACATTTGCCTTGGGTCCCATCGATTGGCCGATTTCCAGGCGGCGTTCCTGGGTCGCACCAGGCAGCTTGCTGACTTTTTTCTTGCTCGCCGGCGAAGCGGTAATGTTTACCTTGTACTGTTTGCCTTGTTCTTTCTGCAGGCTCTTCTTGTGTTCCCTCCGCTTGAAAAGCTCCGCCTCGAAATCGGCGAGCAGTACCATACAGTTGCCTATATTCTCCATGGGCTCCCAGGTGCTCTCCTCCGGCGGATAGCCTTGCCATTGCACCTGCACCTGGGGACGGCCGTTCCAGTAACGCTTTCCAGTGATCTTCTCCACAAGAAACTCGGGCTGGGCTGCTGGATTGATGAGGGGCGTCGCATTGCTGGTGGCCGACTTCTTCGACTTGGAGTGGCCACCTGAGCCCCCAGAGCCACCGGATTTCTTTGATGGCCCACCGCTGGACATGATTTTCTTCTTAAACACAAATTTCCTTTGAATTTGATCACAGAAAAATAAAACAACAATGGCGTCTAGCTTGATCGGTGCTGCCAACTTAAGCGATCGCCGATCGGGAAAATGTGACGCTGCCAACTTACGCGATCGGTGAGTGACACTTCTTTGGCCGTGATCAGCTGATCACGATTAAAAAGCTTAAATAAGTTTTTGTTTTCAATAAATTTAATTCATTAAAAATTGGGAAGAGGAACTTGTGTCTAAGCTATAAACGGCATTTTTTAAGAATTCTATGATTCAAAGTTCTACCAAAGTAAATCGCTTTAAATATTTTGATGCGATAACACATAGATAAGAAGAAAAGATCGAAATTATAGAGTATCTTCGAAGGAATCGAATAAATGCACAATCTTTTTTGTCTTCACCAGATCACTATACCATTTCCATTAGATAAATTCTGAATTTTTCCTGTAATGCAAACCTAGTAACCGTTTTATTTAAAAATAATTTAATAATAAGTCCTTTGGCGATACTAATAAATCTCCGAAAAGTATAAGCAAGTGTTAATAACCCCCATTTAAAGGAAACAATGGAATTCGACCCGCTCTAGCTGCTTTTTAGACTGAAAATTCGGAAAATGTTCGCTTTTCAAGGAACTTGATCTCAGCTGAATTGTCGCAAAACCAACAACTTTTTGGAGCTGGACCAGCCAAACTATGTTAGCAATGCCTATTAACTATTTGAGAAATTGCTCCTTTTTAAAGCTGACCATTATATAAAAAAGCCGCTGGCCACGGGGGCTGTTGCACCTGTTTTTTGTTTTGGCTCACCAGACGCCAAAAATAACAGGTTTTCGAGTGGAGTGCAGTTAACCTGAGCGGAAATAATGCTCGGCTCTCGGCGGTGGAAATGCGAATATGTATTTTAATTGGCCATTGGCAAAATCTGCGCTTTTCTTTTCAGGCCACAAAAATCGCACAAAAGTCGCATGTAAATTCGCTTTTCACTGCAGTTATGCCTCCTGAGTCGCGTTGGATGGACAAACAATGTCATTGGCATGTTTCCCATCATTACGGCGCCACAGAAATGCCAATTTGCATGAGTATGTAAGCCTAGCTGGCAATTATTTCCACAGAGTCTGCATCTCTGGCCGAAAGATTTGAATTTATTCATTGAAATAAAACCAAAAAGAAATGCGTCACGTTCGGCCAGTCGGCAAGAGTTAAGGCTGTGTGACAATTCGAAAAAAAGTAAGGAGTTTCGGACCAGAGACTCAAAATCAGATTTGTAATACAGTCGTACCTCTGAAAGTGGAAATATCTCAAAATTTTAGATTAATATATTTCACAGAGATTTCACAGAGTCACAGAGATCTTTCGGTTATGTTTTATATATAAGAACGAGGTAACCTTATTATCTTATTCAATTTTTAAAAGTGAGACTGGACTGAAAATACTTCGATGCTCTACTAATTGTTTATAACAGTATTTTAGTTTAAAATTCATAGAATTTTCTCTTTCGTTTTCCTTAAAATGTAGGCAAGCAAGTTCAAGTTATAGAAGCGGGACTGTAAAAGTCAGCCAACCTGTTGCCATTACCGTGTTATGATTTCGAGCGCAAAACTTGTGCCGCAACTCCATCGCCATGTGCACATGCGCGTA
Organism: Drosophila tani; assembly: GCA_008042535.1. Taxonomy (NCBI): domain Eukaryota; kingdom Metazoa; phylum Arthropoda; class Insecta; order Diptera; family Drosophilidae; genus Drosophila; species Drosophila tani. The sequence goes on along the minus strand of VNJO01008492.1, from coordinate 5,162 downwards.
CTCGCACTCGCACTCTTACATTTCTTTCACTTTCTTTCGGCACAACGAGCCAGTGGCAGTGGCGGCGAATTTATTTTAATTCGATAGAGTTAACAGCTCGGTACATGACGGAATAAAAAGTGAAAACCGACGACAACAAGGGCAGGCGGCAGCTGGAAGGGTCTCTGGGGCTTAGGGGCTTTCGTTCGACCAGAGCTTTTCAAAGTCACTCCACTTTCGTTTTCATCGCGAGATATTACAAAATATCGGAGAGACAGACATACGGCGGACATGTGTATAGCATCCAGTATTTAGTGATTCATTTGCATAGTGGACCGCCAAGAAACTGGAAACTTGTTTTCCCATTCTGCGCCTGCCTTTGCTGCTGCTTTTTGGCCGAAACACGCGCGACAAAAATGTTTCTGCATACAAAAAATGCTGCCCAGCTTGTATTTTTATAAGTTGTCTTTCTTGATTTCTGTTTTCTTGGCTGCTCCGAAATGATTTAAGTCAATATGTATTTATTTGTATATATACTGGTGGTCCGTAGCTCATAGAAATGCTGCGGTGTGATCATCGCTTCATTAGCAAGTTAATTTTATTAGCGCTGCTTTGTCTCTCCTCGCGCTTTTTATAAGCCACCAACAAATATTTGGTCTCGGCTTGCGCATCGCAACCCCTGGGCTGTAGAAAGGTTGTGTGTATTATATTGATGTCTTATGCAACAGATTTAGTTTTAATTTGTTTTGTTTACTTTGTTTTTTACCAGCCTTTTGTTGCCTAAATTTGCTTTGTGCTGATTAATTCGGAGATATTCGTTGTAATTGTGTAAATATTATGTCAAGTTTACGTGACTCTCAGCGTCAGTTCAATGACACGGGCTTTACCCCTGAAAGCACTTGCTTTGTGAAAAGGAAATCTGGGTTTCTTTACAAAAATCTGTGCCAAGAACTCTTAATATCCGTGTTCCTTTTAAAAAAATATGTGCCAAGAACCCTTTAACAATCGATTCTCTTCAAACTTTCCAACCGTTAACCCAATATTTAAGCGGGCTTTCCAGCAAAAAAATTTTTTATTGACACTTACTGACATTTTAACACTCTCCAAGCCATAAGACAAAGTCATTCCAATGCAAAAGAACACACAGAAAAACCATGTAGTGATTCATAACCGGATATATTCAATGGAAATTATTAAATCAAGTTTTAGAGATTATTTTTAATGCGACTAACATGATTTTAATATCAATAAATACCATTAAAATTTATATTTTTGTGATAAATCATAGAATAAACAAATAAAATTATAATAAGGCTTAGAGAAACCTCGAAAAACAGGTTATCTCAAAAATAGTGTAATTTTTCCCCGTGCAGCCATTAAAAGGTTACCCAAAAAAGGCCAAAGCCGTCAACATTTGCCAGTCAAAAAGCGAATGCCCCCCGAGGGCATTAAAATCAACTGCAGGTGCAACCAAATTTGTGACTGACACTCGATCAAGTCGCAGGAGTTACTCGTATTTGTTGAACTGCAAATTGGTTGACAGTTAGTGGCATTTGCTGTCCGGAAGCTTTCGGCGAGTTTTTGTTTTTCTTCGGGCTTTATTACTAAGCATCCGTTTCTTTTATTGTGACAATTCAGCCCAAGTCGCGGCTTTAATTTGGAGATTTTAATTTTGAACACGCATTTACTGTCGTCGTTCTTTTGATTCAAAAACTCCCGACCTTCGGAGAGTTCCGGCTTGTAAGAGACACCGCCACCGATCTCACACGGCTTAAAGAGAGATAAATTAGCGCGGGGTGATTCAGCCAGAGATCTTTGGGGGTTTTCTGCTGTTCGAGATCCGAAAATCTGTGCCCGCGAGATGGCAGAATATGACTTAAATTAAGCTTTTTGTCTTGTGGTGCATAAACATCGTAAAATAAAAGAGAGATACGAAATAAAAACCATATGTAAAACTCACTCACCTTGTGCGCTGGCAAAGAAGATGAGGCAGCTGCCGCAGCAGATGGTGACGAAGAAAAAGAAGCTGCGGCTGCCCAAAGGCAGCTTCACTCTGCCAGACATTTTCGTTACTAACCGAACGGCCTTATTTTGTAATTTGCAATTTTGTTTTTTACTTTTTTGACGACTGGTTTTCTTATTATATTTGGTTGTTTTTGTTTTTGCCTGGAGCGTTTTGTAAATTATCGTTAAATTATTTGTTGTCCAGTATTTGCATTTTGCTGTAGCTTTTTTTATATTTTTATTGATGGTTTTGCGAATTTTAAGTCAAGAGCAAGAAATTGTTTTTGGGGAGGCTGTCGGACGGGTTTCTTTCTGGAAGTTATTCAAAACATTTTGGCTGAGAGCTCGCTTTACGTTACCGTTAAAATATAATTAATAATAATGCGAGTTTCTTTCTCTTTGTTGCCTTTTTAGACGATGTATCTTAATGGAAAAGTTCAAGGCTAAAACGCCAACGGTGCGTATGATGGCTAACTAGAATTGTGTGTGAGTAGGCTAAGTTCTATCAGCTTGAAAGAGCTAGAAACTGAGAAGATTATCTAGTTATCTGAAATATATTTCTCATTAAAACTAGCATACAAATTTCAAGCTAAAATCAGAACATTTTATCAATATAAATACGAAAGTATTCAGGGATTCCCCTTCTGTTATTTATTGTGGTTCTTTCTCATTAACCAAATTGGGCAATGATTATTTATTTTCTTAATTTCGAATTGCTTCTTAAATTAATTAACTATTTAATGGCATTTATTTGGCGTTGGTATTTGGCTTAAAGTCTCTTATTTCACTCGTCCAGCACGCGAACAACCTCTCAATAAATTTTCACTTGTTGCTCTCGAGCACTCTGTCAAAAAAATAATGGCAACATTCACCTTGAGTCTCTGTCTTTGCTATATAAACACGAAAGCATATATAATATATCTTGGCTGGAGGTTTGCTGTTTTGTTTGCCTTTGGCTTTTTGTCTTTATTTATGTTTTTTGTTTCTTGCAATTATTTATATGATTTTTTCTTTCGATTAGTTTGTGGCTGTCATTTCTATTTATTTATCTGTTGTGGGCAGGTGAGAGAGGGAAAACTTCTGGAAAAATATCGCATTTTATCTATCAGCCAATGACCTTGGCTTGCGTGCTGGCAATTAAAAAAATTAATAATTCCTAATTAAGTCTTATGAATGGACTTCAACTGCACAATTCTTATGCATTTATGGCAGTTTCTAATTGGAGGCCAACCGGGGGGTAAAACTTTATGTTAATTCCACACTCGAGAATCTCAATGCTATCTATATAATGTTAGATGGATGACTATATAGTCAGGGCTTTAAGAAAACGAGTGCAAGTCCAAGTGGGCACACTGAAAGCTCCAATTAATTGTTGAATTAAACACAAATTAAGGTATCACAAAGATTTAGAGCACAACCCTTAGGGTCTCTTTAACTTCATAGTTTTAGTAGGAAATTTATGATAATTTGTCTTGATTTTAGGTTTCGGAAAATTTTCTTAATAACAGATTTATGTTTTGATTTAATTATATATTTCTCCGCTTTGTAGTATCCGCATTTTCTCCGTGTGTATGCAAAAACTAGCTTTCGGCGCAAAGTGAAATTTTCCACAGGTAATCACCGATTGATTAGGAGATCCCGGTAGGCGGTTCGGTTGTGTTTCTTTTTTTAGAGGGGGCGTGGTCACTTTTTATGACGCGACGCGACAACGGTAATGCAAAAGTACGCGCTTTGCATACGTGAAAAAGACAAACGAAAATCCCGAAGACCGAAATTGAAATCCAAACCCGCTTGGCAGCAAATCTTCAATCTTTCGACGCACTTGCTCCGCTCGCCTAGAGAGAGAGCGGTAAAGAGAGCTGTGATCGCACTTACATATCACCCACTGGAAATGGACGATATTGGATTGTTTTGCCTGCAATCGAGTGACATTCACTTGGCCAACGGACACAGCAGAAACACAGATCGGCGACCGGCGGCAACAACCGAGCTTAGACGCGATTCGAATCGAACTGAAGAATGGCACCGAGCTGAACCTCCAAGCCTCAAGCGAGCTGGTGGCCAAAACACGTTTTGGCCAAGACAAGTGCCCGAGAGTGCCGCTCCGGAAGAGAGTCTGGGAGACAGAGAGAGAACGAGAGACGGTCTTAGCTAAGCGGGAGCGCGTGGCAGCTGTTGGCGTCTGCATTATGGGCTCCAAGCGGGGATATAAAAAAACATTGGTTTTTACAACAGAAACATAAATTTGACATATATTTTACACACTTTTTAAACCACGGTATTAATCGGGTACATTCTTACAGCTTTTACATTAGTTTTTTCGGAAAAGGGAACTCAAAAACCGTGTGAGAAGAATACAGAATTCTTCTTCTTATTTAACGCACAAAATCTATTGGTATCCGGTATCTCCCAGTCGAGCTTGCTCGACTGTAGCTTTCTTACTTGCTTAAGCATGCAGTGGCGACCCCTATACACCAGGCTTACCCATACACTGGCGACCCCTGGCGAGCCCTTGTTTTTACATGTAGAAATTGATGTATAAATAAACATTTGACACTGTTATACATACCTATTGAGGCATTGCAAATTATTGTTAAATCAGTCAAGACATTTACAACAAGCCAGTTGAAAGCTTTACTCGTTGTATTTTAAATACAAAATTTAAAAGAGAATTTATTATTTCATTTAACAGCATAAAAACTTGTAAGAAAAGTAGAGTTTCCTTAAAATAAGTTTACCTTGAGCTGCTCTCAAAAAATGTAAATTAACTTTCAGGTCTCTTAACCAATTTCAACGGAACTACAAACTTTATTTGGGCCAACTGAGGACGCGCAAATTAGGTCGATTTCCCCTTATCATATGTCATGGCCCCAAATCGTGCGGTTTTTACCCACTTTAAGTCAAATCTCGAGCATGGCAAATAAATTACAAAGCCAAACAGGCCAGAGTTTGCTCTCCCGGAGCAAGGGGTACGGAAAAGTATCCTTTGATTGACGACAGCTGCCCCTGTCTCACATAAAGCTTTATTGTCGCAAGGCTATGGCATGCGGAAGGACTAGGAATGGCAATCCAATGGCAAGAGGAGGGCCTGCAGGGCATCGATTGCATCGGGCATCGAAGCCAACGCTGCGTATGCGTGATATAAGCGCAACACCGAGACTGCAGATATGCAAATGATG
>VNJO01008489.1:0-11499 GCA_008042535.1 Drosophila tani | reverse complement strand
AAATTGAAGGTAAGGTACGTAAGAACTAAGGAGGTTCCTTGAAAACATCAGTATCTCCATCAGAAAGCCAAAATTGAGTGCATATACGTATATGGTGGGAATTGGCACCGTACTTATCTTGGCAAGGCGCTGAAATATCCGGCTCGAAGGACCAAAAATGTCGTTGTCGGGGCCTGATACGCTGGTGTCCCAANTCTAGTCCGGGCGATGAGGGATGATGTTCCAACAAGCAGGGGAAATTCAATGCTAAAAACAAACATAGAAAGGTTACTTGTAAAAATATCTACACAACCAAAACTAATAAAGATTTAACTTTAAAACTCGGGCATAAATAAAATGAATGGGTTGAAGAAATACCCACACAGAAGAAATGCTTGCTTTTTAATTGAAATTGAAGGTAAGGTACGTAAGAACTGAGGAGGTTCCTTGAGTGAACATCAGCTTCTCCATTAGAAACCCAAAATAGAGAACACCTTAGTTTATTAAAGATTTAACTTTATATCTCGGGCATAATTAAAATGAATGGGTGAAAAGAAATACCCACAAGGAAGAAATGCTTGATTTTTAATTTAAATTGAGGGTTAGGTACGAAGAACTGAGGATGTTCGTTTACAGACGGAGTGAAACAGCTGAGATTGGAACATCACAAATTGATGGTGGAATATTTTGAGAAATGGAATTTGACAACTCAGACGGTGTCATCATAGACAGTGGATGATAGATGGGTACTTTTAGAAAACATTAGTATCTATATTAGAAACCCAATATAGAGAACTCCCTTATTTATTACAGATTTAACTTTAAATCTCGGGCATAATTAAAATGAATGAGTTGAAGAAATACCCACACAGAATATAAGCTTGCTTTTTAATTGAAATTGAAGGTAAGGTACGAAAGAACTGAGAAGGTTCCTTGAGTGGAACCTGGGAAAACATCAGCATCTCCATTAGAAAGCCAAAATACAGAACTCTTATTTATTTTCGTATTTTTTGTTGCTTGTCTTGCTGCATTTTTATTATTTACTTATATATCTCCCTGCACTTCGAAGTGCAATCATAGAAAGGTTACTTGTAAAAATATCTACACAACCAAAACTAAAAAACATTTAACTTCAAATCTCGGGCATAATAAAAATGAATGGGTGAAAAGAAATACCCACACAGAAGAAAAGCCTGCTTTTTAATTGAAATTGAAGGTAAGGTACGTAAGAACTGAGGAGGTTCCTTGAGTGGGACCGGATTCCTTGTTGCCTTGCATTTTGATTGTATGTTGATTTGACAACTTAACAGTGATGGAACCATAATTATCGTTTACAGACGGAGTGAAACAGCTGAGATTGGAACATCACAAAGTGATGGTGGAATATGTTGAGAAAATTGGGACGAAAATATATATGGAATTTGACAACTCAGACGGTGTCATCATAGACGGTGGATGGTAGATGGGGGATGGAGCCTAGTGTGAAATTACTTTTAGAAAACATCAGCATCTCCATTAGAAAACCAAAATACAGAACTCTCATTTATTTTCGTATTTTTTGTTGCTTGTCTTGCTGCATTTTTATTATTTACTTATATATCTCCGCCCAGCACTCGCCGCCGAGAGCTGCAATCAATTGATTTTCATGCTACAGTATTTTTTCTTGTGTCTAGAAACTACTAAAATTAAATTTAAATGTAGTTATGAGCTGCTTTCGGGCATGTCCGCTGTTTGTTTATCAATGGTTTTGGTATTATAATTTTTTATAATTATTATTATGCGCTTTTGGTTTTTGTGTTTCTTTTTTTTTTTTATGAAAAAAATTCAATGTTTTGCTTACACATTTTTTATGCACTAATTTGTCGGCAAAAATGTTTGTTTTTCTTCTTTGTTTCCGATACAAAACTATGAGTTATTTTTAATTTAGTTTTTCCTTCTTTTAAAATTATTATTGAATTTCGCGCTTGTCTTGAATTTGCTTTCTTTTTGCTTGTTTTTTGTGGTTTTTGCTTTTTTATTTTTTATTTATTGCTACTCATCATTCAAAATCATTCACTCGCACGCTATATATATCCATTACCTTTATGCTTCTTCGCTTTGTATATGTACAAGTCTAGTTAAAACTATTAAATGTGCTAAATTATACAAAAAAAAAAAACCAAAAAAAATTGTATGTATAGTATATAATTTTTTTAAAATTCTTTTTATATAATATATATAATATATACTATATATATATTTATATGTAATTCATAGTTGTCATAGAGTGGCTTTATTTATATATATATATATATATGTGTTCTTTCCGCTTTAGTTTTTAGTTTAGTTTGGCAACATTTTAAATTCGTTGCAATATCTCCACAGTTGCTGCTAACTTTGTTTTTTTTTTCCTTTTTTATTCATTTAGTTTTTGGTTTTGTTTTTTGCATTAGTTTACTTATAATTAGACAAAAAAAAGGGTTAAATTATGCTCTTTCCTGGCTGCTGCTCTCTGGGGGGGTTTACACGCACAAAAAGGAAGCTTGGGGTGGGGTTCTGGGGGGGCTCAGGGATTAGTTGCTGCTCTTTTTGGCCTGGATCTCTCTACGGTAAGCTAGCTGAAAATCGTCGTCGTCCTTTCTGGGTTGTCCTTATTCTTTTTTTTTTTGGCTACATGTGTGTACGTGTGTGCTGCGGTATTTACAATCGAATCAAAGTTCCCTTTATTGTATATAGTATTATATACAGAGTGGCTAATATGCAATATCGCTCCTGGTCTCGGAGGCAAGTGTGTGTGTGTGTCGCTGGTGTGTCCTGTGTGCTGCTGTTGCTCCTCCTGCTGCTGCTGCTGTATCCTCCAGTATCTCCAGTTTCGTCCACATTCATTTCTTGTTGCCGTTTTTCCTTAGATTTATAAGCTTAGATTCTTATTATCGGATCACTTGAAGCAATTTCTTGGCATTCTTTTTTGGTCTTTGTCGGTGTCGGTGTCGGTGTTTGGAGTGTGTTCAGTGTGTTTAGTGTGTGTGTGTGTGTATCCTTGTTGGGCAGTAGCAGATTTGGAGGGGGAGAAGGTTTCTTCTTTTCTGGAGAGGGGAAGGCCCGTCGTGTGTTGTTCAATTGATTTATCATTTCAATTTGTTGTTCGCTTCGCCTTTTTTTTTTTGCTCATTTTTGTTCTGGAAATAAAAGTAAAAGGGGGTTGAAAGAGAAATACAAATAAATGGCTTAGTTTGGTCAATTTATTTTTGGTTAAAACTGGCACAGAGAAAAAATATATGGCAAGTGTTTATAAAATAAATAATACAAATGTTGGTAAGCTGACTTTTTTAAATAAGAAAATATTAAATATTTGCCAGAAAGGATATACAGCTGTTTCTGACTTCGTCAGGGCCGTCATCAGTACCTTTATTTTTTATTAAGAGTGTTTACCTCCAGTTGGTAGCTAGACCCTTTTGGGAATTTAATTTTCTTTAAAAAAGCTTTCTGTTGCAAAATTTTAATATATTATATTACTATTTTACATACCACAAATAATCTTTAATAAATTCTAGGCATACAGCCTTTACTTTTAATAAAAAAAATAAAATAGTAAATAACGAACATATGGGATTAAATAAAAAATTAGTTTCCTTAAAGATAGATAATAAATAAATTATAGTTTTATGCCCTTACTTTTGATTTAATTAAAATATATGTATATGGTATACTAACCTAAAAAAATAAAATAAATAATGTTCCCTTAAACTTAAAGATTATTTTAGTGTGTTAAAAATATTTGAAATTCATTTAAAGTTAGCCTAGTATTTTTCTCTGTGCAAAAACCATTTGATTTTGCGCTTTGCTTACCTTTTTCTCTTATACAAATCAATAAATTATTGCATTTGATATGTTGGTCCATTGTTTCATTATTCGTTCCTAAAAAAATTCTTGTATTTCTTGTGTTTTTTGCATTTGTTTTTCTTCCTTTATTATTTGCAATTTCTCCTTGTTTGTTATGTTGTTATACTTGAGAGTTTTCCTCCGTTCTCAGAATGGTTTTCTTTTTTTTTTCTTCGGTTTCTTGGAGGGGAGTTGGAAGGTTGGTTAAATCGGGGGAAATTAGTGGATAATGGGGGTGGGGGCGGGGGGTCTACAAATGTTATAGTTGTGTATTTTGCTGCTATTATTAGTATTGTTATTGTTTTTATTTGTTACTGAGTGAAATATAGAGAGAAGTGAAGAAGAAGGACTCTTTTCTGGGTTGTTGTTGAAGTTGTTGAGTTGTTGTAGTTGTAATGATGCTGCCGCTTCTGCAAATCGCAAACTTGCTTCGCTTGCGAAATCTATGTATCGGAATCGGAATCGTTATCGTTATCGGGAATCAGAATGAGAATCAGAATCGGAATCATGAATCACTAAAGGTAATAGTCGCCCGCGATGGGCATATGACACGTGGATGATGTATGCGCTGTTGTGTGTTGTTGCTGCTGCTGCTGATGTTGCTGATGATGTTGCTGCTGTCCAAGTTGCGATGTTGCTCCTGCTCCTATCACCGTACCCGCACCCGTTACCGCTCCCGCTCCCGCTCCCGATGACGACGCTGCTGCCGCCGCCGCTGCCGCTGCCGCCGCTGCTGCTGCCGCTGCTGCTGCTGCTGATGCCGCCGCCGTGTTAACCGCCGCCGCTGCCGTCATAAACGACTATCAGTATCCGAATCCCGCCGAACCGTGGCCAGTCATTGATGGTGTTACACTACTAACTATACCTAATTGTGTGGCTGTATTATTTGATTGTCAGTGTTGTTGAGCGGCAAATTTCATACGTTTTTGTTTTTGACGTTGATTGCAGAACCAGACGCGCACCACGTTTTTCTTCAAATCCAGCTTTTCGGCTATGGCAGCGATTTTCTCACCCGATGGCCTCGGCTGGACGGCGAAGTAGGCTTCCAGGGAACGCTTTTCAGGTGCCGCAATGGAAGTCCTTTTTCTTGAAAAAAGACTCGATATAGATTACTTTAGAAGCGGGGCCCTAAGCTGGGGACAGGTAATTCGGTAATTCGGCGGGGGTATTGGCTCAGAGATGGTTGGTGGTTTTTAATTTTAAAAATATTTTGTACTCCCAATGTATTTTTTTGTTCTAGGGATCGAGTTGAAGCCAGAGATTAGCAAATTAATAATTAAAAAACTTTGTAAGCAGTAACTGAGTACTAAGTATGGCATAGTGTAGCCTTTTTAGCATTTTGGTAAAGTAGCATTATGTAAATATGAATTTCCGCATTTGTGTTCCAATTCCGCTGTGTCAAATAGAGATAAATTAAGACATTAAGAAAATGATGATTAAGTAGAAAAAAGACTACGGTCACACTACAATTTTGGAAAATAAGAAAAATCACATTGAAAATAAAAACGATGCGAATAAAATCAAAGAAATAAAGAGTAATCAACACAGAAACTACGATAACAACTTGAATCAAACAAAATATAAACAAATGTTGCTTAGCTACCGTTTTTTTTTGATTAATCGGATGTTTACTTTAGTTTTAAAATAAAAACCAGCTTTCCACTTGATTTAAAATTTATAAATAATTTGCTAAAACCCCAAAATGATTGTATAATTTTTTCCAATTCGATTATTGACCTAACTGGCTGACATACGAGCTCGATCCCTTTTTTTTTTTGCGGTGTTGGGCCAATTACGTTTGCTACTCCGATGCTTGATGGAGGGGTCTGGGGAATGGCTGGCTCAGCTATTTCTGGGCGGGATGGGACTTGGATCTAGCGGATCGATTAAAACACTTTCTACCTTTTCTTTTCGCCCGCCGGCAGCACGCTGGGCGCATCGGGGTCGCGTCGCTTGTTTTTCGCCTGCGCCTCGGCCTCCTCGAGCCACGCCTGCAGGATGGGCTTTAAGGCGATCATGTTGTTGTGCGACAGCGTCAGGCTCTCGAACCGACAGATCGTACTCTGCGACAGTGCGCCGACGCCAGGTAACTTGAGATTGGCCAGGGCCTTGCCCACGTCGGCCTGCGTCACACCTGAAATAAATGAAATTGGAAAATTATATCATTTAAAAATAAAAATTAACTTAATAAATTATTCAAAGGAAAAGATACAGCTTTTATTCGCTAGAAGTCTTTATTATATAGGGGGGTTTAGTTTGCAATATGGCCAAAAAAGTCTCTTAACTTAAAATGACTAAAAGAAAAGGTTTTGGCATTGTGGAATGCCCAAGAAAACAAGTTTTTCGGTAACAAAACAAATCAAAAATAAATTTAAAAGCTTTGCAATCAAAAAATGAGACATAGATGGCGCCACTAGATACTGGAATTAAATGCAAAATGAAGCTAATGATGAAGAAAAGTGATGATTCAGCTGATTTAGAAGGGAAAAGGAAGAGGAAAAGGAAGAGGAAAGAAGAGGAAGAGAGAAGAGAAGAGAGAGAGAGGAGAAAGGAGGAAGAGAAGGAAAGAGGATGAGAATGATAGAGGAAGCAAGACGATGAGGAAGAAAGGCGAGAGAGGAAGAGAAAAAATAAAGGAAGAGGAAAATAAAGGAAGAGGAAAAGAGAGGAAGAGGGAGAAGGAAGGGGAAGAAAGAGGAAGAGGAAGAAAGAGGAAGAGGTAGTGAGAGGATGAGAAAGAGAGGTTGAGAAAGAGAGGTTGAGAAAGAGAGGTTAAGAAAGAGAGGATAAGGAAGAAAGAGGAAGAAAGACGAAGAGGAAGATAGACAAGAGAGAAAGTGGAAAAGAAAGAAAGAGGATAAGAGAGGAAGAGGAAGAGGAAAAGATAGAAAGAGGAAGAAAGAGGTGACCCTTATCAGCATTCTGCGTGGTTACCACTTGCTGACAGATAGAACCCCTTGGGAATTATAGTGCAGTGCAAGCGGTTATAATAAATATTGATAAATAATAATAAAATAAATAATGCCACAGGAAGGACATTTCCAGGGATCTTCTTGGACTTACCCAGCTTGATGCGCCGCTGCTTGAAACGCTCCGCAAACGCCTCCAGCTCTCGGGGATCGGTGTCGGTGTCGGGATGCAGGCCGGCGGCAGCCACCGCCGCCGTGATGACAGGATGATGTACCGCTGAGTGTCCATGGTGACCTGCAAGCCGTAATAATAAGAATACGAGGGCAAAACGGAGGCGGAGTCAAGGGGACAAGGGACTGGCTCCTAGAACCTCCTCCTTGAACGGGATCACTTACCCCCCGTGTGGCCACTTAACGTGCCCGGATGGTGGTGGCTCATCATGTGATTCATGCTGTGATAGGAACCGTGCAGGTGCTGATGTGTGGGCGTTAGTGGTGACTCCGAAATGGGCGCCAATGTGGTCATCGAGCCCGTCGGATCCAGCATGTCCAGCTGGTCCATCGAATGGTGCATCTGTAAAGGGTCGACAGCCATGATTAAATCAGTCAAGCTGTTTAGGTTTTAATTTCTATAGAACTAAGTTCAAAATCAAAATCAGAAGACTAGTTTTGACATCAAAATCAAAAGACTAGATTTGACAGCATTTTCATCGCTATCTGAGATGCATTACATTTTAAAACATGTAAAAACCCATATAAATAGTCAGAATACTCCATATTAATAATTCAAGGACCTCAGGTAACCGGCTTTGGCTTTATCGCCCTCATTACCTTTGTCTAATCATCGTAATTATCACGTCGAAAAGTTCCCACCCACCCAGCCAGTCTCGTAAGCAGATAATTTATAAAGTTTTCCACTCACGGCCGCATAAGAAATGTATTTAAAGTTGCCTCTAATTAAAGTTCACAGCTCCCCCACCCACCCACACCCTAGCTTCGACACAACCCTTTTATTCCTCGAGAGCTGCACTTGTTACTTTTCCCAAAAAAAAGGGAGTAAAGAAGGGGGTTCCCTCCCCGTTCATTGAACGTCTTGAAATGGCTGGAAACGAAACGAAACGAAAGGAAACGAGGTGAAATGGAACGGATACGGATACGGATGCGGATACGGGCTACGAATCCGCTCACAACTCTTTTGTCTAGGCATCAAATATGTATGGAATTGTTGAATTATTTATACAAATATGAATAGCAACTAAAAAGCTGCTCTCCCTGCCACGGCTCCCGCCCCATTCCCATTCCCGCTGCTCGTTATCCTTCGCTTGCTTTTGTGTTGCTTTGTTAAGCATTTAAACTGATTACAGCTGAAAAGTATGCTACAAATAGAGCATGGACTCCTAGCTCAGGCTCTGCTCCTGGCTGCCTGTTTCCTGCTCCATGTTCCCTTTCTCCCTGCTCCTGCCTCCCTCCTCTGGGCTCCCTGCTCCACTTCCATTTCCACTTCCACTTCCATTTCGAGTGGGTTAAAGCCGTGAGAGCTGCTGCTGCCAGTGAGCGAGTGAGACCTGGGAAAGGACCAGAAACGAGGGCTTTTTCGGACGGGGGTCACACTCATATTTATTTATCTTTTTGTGTGTGAATGTGGCGCAGTCGGGCGGGTAAAACTAGCGCTTAGTGCCCCACTCTCCGCCGCCGCCTGGACTTTATGTACAAAACACATACCACGCCCCCGCTTAGAAATGGAAAAGCTGACGGGGGGAAATGGGAACAGGGAAATGGAAAATGGACACCACCAAAATCGGACCCGTGCCAATTATGTAAAACTCTAAAATGATAAGCACTTATAGAGCGACAGGGAGCGGGGGGACTACAATAAGTCGGAGGCATCGGGGGCCATATCCCATGTATATATATTTGTGTGTTTATGTAGATGCCAGAAACTATGTAGATGCCTCCTCCTCCCCCTTCTCCTCCTGCCCTCTCTTCCTGCCTCCTTCGCTCGATGGGATGTTGCCGAATACAATGGCAAACTCTTCAATTATAAACCAATCCCAAAATTAGTCTGACGGTTATTGGTTTGCACCCTTGGCGCTGGCTCTCTCGCCTGCTCTGTCGCACTTGGGGATGCAGCTCCTGCCCTGCTCTACTCTCTCTCTCTGTGTCGCTGTCTCGCTTGCTCGCCGTGCTGCCGTCTCTTTCTCTAGGAGCAGGAACCACCCTGCGCAAGGACACGGCACGCAGTGGAAAGAGAGAGAGCGAGAGCGACTTGGCCATGGACCCGTGAAGCAAGCCCCGGCTGGAGCCGTGCCAGGCAGGATGGCAGGCTGGCAGGCTGCCTGGCAGGATCTGCGTACCCGTGACTACGACAGGACCCCCGAAAAGAGCCATAGTCCTGCCGCTGCCGGTGCTGCCTGTGCTGCTGCTGCATTGTGGTTGGCTGGGGCTTATGCAAAATTCATGTGGGCAGTGCCGATGCCGATGTCGCTGCCAGCGTTAACGCCACCGTTAACGTCAACGTCAGCATCGAAGGATATACTACATATACATATACATACACCCCCACTCCTTTAGCCTGCCTGGCGACACCACCCCCTCCGGCTCCCGCTGCTCTTCTGGCCATTTCATTAGGCGCATAATTTGTAATTAATAAAATTATTCAAAGCAGGCCAAAGGCTTTTCCTACAAAAGGCTGCAACTTAAAGTTGTTACGGAAAATTGAATGCACAGCAAGAAAAATATATTTGGTTACGGAAATTATTCTAGATTTACTTGAAAACCATAAATATGTCCATTTAAATTTGTACCTTTTAAATGATTTTTTAAAATATCGTATTTTGTGGACATTCGAAGCAAGTTTTTTGCTTTTGGGATGCCCAAATTACACTCAACTGATTAAAATAAAAATATGCGTCAAAATTAGTAGCCTCCTCGAATTTTTTCTATATTTTCCCGCTTAAAGAGTTAATAACATTATATATAATCTTACAACTCAGAAACATTCCTTTGAAACCCCTTTCGTGTGAAATTCTTTTAAAATTGTTTACGTATTTCAATTATTAAAATCCAGTTTAAACTTAAATTAGATAAAGCTATCTATCTTAATATATAATTTCAGGCTATAAATAAATACTACAACATATATTTAAAATATCTATACTACTTATGTAGATAAAGTATTTACAAATCTTTGTTAAATCACTAAAAGCTTCCTCACTTTAAACAGCTAAATATAAACTTCCATAAATTTGCATTAATAAAAATAAAAAGCCCATATATATTTCTATATCTCTTTCGAATCCAAACACTTAAAAAAAAATAATGAATGACTTTTATATGATTTTATTTGTCTTTTTTTTGTTCCCGTGTTGGGCTTTATAAAATATCTAGATCTAAAAAAAAAAAATGCTGGCGCAAGCGAGAGGCCCAAAATCTGTGTGCGAGCGAGAGAGAGGACCTAGCGGTGTGTGGGTGTGGCAAGCCTTATATCTCCACCCCTTTATGGCCGGAGGACAAATCAAATGCAACAATAGAAGACAATTCCCCAAAAAATCTCAAAAAAAAAAGTGTAAATAAATAGGAAAAACCGAGAGGAAACAACAATTGCATCTCTGGGCTCTGCCAAATTGCCAAATGTTGTCCGCATTGATTTTCTGTTGCAACATATATACGCACACATACATCGACGTATGTATAATATATACGCACACGTACATATATCCTTTTTGCTGCAGCAATACAGGCAAAGAGGGAGAGCTGGCAGGACACGTGTGAGTGTGTGTGCGCAAAGACGCCATTTTAAAAGAGAAATACCCTGAAAAGGGACATAGGATGAAGCTGATTTTGGGGAAGAAGCTTAAATTTTAAAAGGGAATTCATTCTAAGAGCCTTTGATAAGTACAAAAATATTAAAAGTATAGATAATAATAATAAAAAGTAAGATAATAAAATAATATAGGTATAAATATTAAGCCTCCTTTCTTTATCTGCTTAAATTAAATGAAAACTCTAAGTTTACTTAATAAATAAATAAGTAAATTATATAAATAAATACATAACTAATTCTTGTTAAGCAATTTTAGGGAAGTAACTTAGATTTAAAAAGGGAATTAGTTTTAAGAGCCTTTACAAGTATAACAACTTAATTTAAATAATAATAAATACTACTAGCCCTTCTTTAATCTGTTTTAACTAAACCTAAACTAAAAGTAAACTCTGAGTTTCCTTAAATAATAAATAAATACCTAATTCCTACTTTATTTTACTTATAGAATATTAACTTCTTGGAATTATAATTATAAAATCCAACACCTTTGAAGTAAGCTAGAATAGAGCATTTCCCTGGTCGCTTTTCCTTCACTTTTCTTAGTTGCCTTAATTTTACGCTTTGACTTTGGTCGCCCAGCTTCATAATTTATTAACAAATTTGCGAACATAATTTATTTATTTGCCGTTTGTTGATAAACATGTCCTCCTGTCCTCCTTTCCATTCCTTGCCTTTCCTTTAACTTTGGCTTTGCCTTCGATTCCTGGTGTGTGGTGTGTGTGGGCGTTTTTTTTCCTCTCTGATTGTTTACGCGCAAATGACCTCATTATATACATTTATATAAACATTTATATATACATATATATATAATGTAATTTGTTGTTTGTCACTGGGCTGTCTCCCTTCTTTTCTCTATTTTTTTTTTCGCTCCTTGTTTTGACATAATAAAGCGTTTTTGGCGCAATTTGTTGTTGCCTGTCTTTGTTT